>JACEIK010003911.1:14780-148834 GCA_018107945.1 Datura stramonium
TATATATGTGTGTGTGTGTGTGTTTACTATATAGAAATGACTTAAAAGAGACGACCAAGGGCAAAATTATCTTTTTATAACTCAGAATCTCCCTTCGACGCAAAGAACATACTCTAGAAACATCTCAACAAAGGAGTACTCTTACAATTCTCCTTTAGACATTTAAGAATTTCTTATTATTTAAGTTTTGATTTTCTCTCAACAGAGGAGTTCTCTTCCAATTCTCCTTCAGACTTTCAAGAATTTCTTATTATTTAAGGTTTGATTTCCTCTCAAAATTTTCCCCTATCTTCTTCTCGAATTTCCTTAGTAGTTGTTGTTCAATGGTGACATCTGTCTATAGAGGGAAGGAAAAGGTTGAAACTTTGGGTTGAAGAAAATCCCTTTTTTGATTTGATACATTTTTCTTGTGATTTTCACCGTCATCATTTATTGAAATTTCTCTCATTCAGGGAAAAATTCAAGGAAGTCAGTCCTGTCTTTCACTAGCAGAAAAATTCGGTTAGTCATGCCTTTTGCTCTCTGTTGTGGTCTGTATGTTGTTGCCTTTCTGTAGTATTTTAGGGTGTGGTAAATATTGCTTTTCTACCATTCTTTTCTTTTCTAATTATTTAGGGCTACATATTTTATGTTTACCTCAATTTTTGTTTGTGATATATGTCAGCAAGATTCAATTTACATACTGTACCTGCAATTCATGTTAGTCAAGGTTAAACATATAAACACATATGCGTATTAATCAATGTTACACACAATTCTAAATTTACTTTAGTATTATTTTAATTCTTATTCCAAAGAAAAATATACAGGAAAATATAGAAAAGGTACAAAGATGTCTAACAGGAACAATTTTGAGAGTCCAGATACTGTCTCTCTTTTACTGAGTTTCTTTTTAGCTTCTTTGAACTGAGAAGAGGTTGACATCCCAAAGGTAATCCTCACATTTTGGATGCTGAAGCATTAAGGATTTACCTTACATGCCAAAGTTAGTTCCTTTATTTAATTTATTTTTCCTTCTCTGTTCTTTTTTTTGTTTTTCCTACTATTATCTAGTGACATATCTGTTTTCATGTCCTCCTCAATCTCCTGAATTTCTTCATGTCTCTAACAGAGTGTTGAATTATTTCTCAGCATTTTCTGTAAACTGATTTAATAGATATTGTAATTCGTCAGCTCACACTGTTAAATTGATAAACAAAATCGACAAATTTTGAAATAGATAAACGAGGTTAATGAAGTTTTGTTTCACTTTTTGTATTACAATCAAGTTATTTGATGATATCCTTAAACAACTTAAAGCTTGCAATTTATAGGAGGTTGAATTCACCTTTTTCTCTCGAGTTAAAATTAATCAGCTGTTATTATTAAGACTTAGGTGAAACATTCAATTTCAAAACAAGTTCTCTTCTTTATTTTATTCCTCACATTTTTCTTCTTCTTTATCGTTATCAATAAGAGATTTCGGCCTTGTTCGCCATGATCAATACTACTTGGTAAGATAGAAAGAAATAGAATCAAAGGTATGATTCCTAACTTTATTTTAGTATGACGATTACACTTTATTATAGCTTTCCTTATCACTGCAAAAGAGTCAAGCTCATGGATCGTCTAGATTAAAAAATTCCAATGCTCGAGCTTCATTAGCCTGAGAATTGAAGATCGTTGAGCATGACTATGATTTTCAGTTTTTTAAAATCAATGTACAAAAGGTCAATCTCCAATATAAAATAGATTAGTGAATTTGTTGATATCAATATTAAAACCTCCTAAAATCAATTACACTATCTCATTTATAACATCTATCATATGTCTAGAGTTACATCACCAAAAACATTCAATAGGACGAAATTTTATCATGCCCCACCTTGGGAGGCGTAACTGGCACCTAATGCCACACTGGACTCGAAGCCGACCTAGCTAGACACATACACCTCTAGTGCATACCAGCAGCACATAATAAAAAAAATAGTCAGCTATATCTCGGCTCAAAATATAGCCTTAGGCCGATAAGGATGCAACATAAACCTACGCAAAAATAACTAACCCAACAGTTGCAATGATAACTTCAACCTATGCGGGCCGACAAGACCACTATACTGACTAAATCATGACAGAAGGAAAGCAGGAGCACATATACATATATATAAGCCAACAGGACTGCTAACATATAACACAACTAGGCTCCACACGGCCACTAACACATATCTAACCCAAAAGTGTAGTCTGCAAGCCTCTATGAGTAAAATATTGATCGGGACAGGGCCCCGACCTACCCAAAATTATACATCAAAAGACATGAAAATCTCTAATCGTATGGCAACTCCGGAGGAAAGGAGTTGGCCAATTTTCTAGATCTGAATAACTACTAAGGAGGTCTCAAAACCTATCTGTCTAAACCTGCAGGAAAGTATGTAGTGTCCATGCGTAGGCGTCAGTAATATGTACCGAATATGTAAGACAGTAATAATAACTGAATAAAAGCTAATAAGAAACTGAAAGTAATCAGCAGTAAGGGCCAGAAGTTAACCTGTATGATCTCACAATCATAAACTGTATCTAGTAGGCAAATATATAAACAAGAACCTAACCTGGCCCCATAAGCTTGGAAGGTACAAGCAACACAAAATAACCTATCTGGGCCCCCATAAGCCCCAACAAGTACAAGCAATCTATATACTCTATCTGCTTCACTGTAGCCCTGTAGGAAAGCTGTAGCTAAGGCATACTCGAGCTATGAGACTGTATCCGAGCCTTCTAGGCTCCTGTGATTGGGTCTGAGCCATCTGGGTTCCTGTGACTGTATTTGAGCTATTTGGGTTCTTATAACTGTATCTGAGCCCTCTGGGCTTCTGTAACTGTATCTGAGCCATCTGAGCTCCTATAACTGTATCTGAGCCATCTAGGCTCTAGTAACTGTATCTAAGCCATCTGGGCTCGTGTAACTGTATCTGAGCCGTTTAGGCTCCTGAAACTGTATCTGAGTTGTCTGAGCTCCTGCAAATGTATCTGAGCCATCTGGGCTCCTAAGGGTCAGAGATGCCAACTCAGGCATAAGAGAGGTTGGTAAGGGCACCAAATTTCAAATAGCTCTACAAGCCTCAGTATAGTCGCTCGCGACTTCATATTGCCCTGTGAGCACAGTATGGCCCCCTAGGCACTTCATGATTATGCTTTGCTCCTTGAGTAGCCTGTATAGAATATGATAGGCCTAACTTATATACTACACATCACCCAGTAAGCGTACATAAACCCTTAGGTCTAACACAACCTGTAGCATCCTGAATAGCCAACAGGCATATTATATGTGTCCACAGCTAGCCAGATAATCATGAAAGCAATTATAAAATCAGCTAGCTTAGAAAGAAAAGGGTGAGGTACGGGATGACCCGGGCAATAATCTGAATGTCATACTAGTACAATAGTAGTCCATAAGCAAACAGCAAGGTCGTAGGCGACCAACTATATGGCTCTCTTACCTAGAATGACTACAGGGCTGCTAATAACTGGACATGATTCTAAGCAGTCAACAACGATAGTCTTACAGGAAGCCACAACAATTTTTACCCTAAAGGTAAAGTTGTAATACTAAGGTTCTAATTCCATAGGCATCAATCTGGTTTGTCCAGATAGCATACAACTCCTATGAGCAATCTGTAGTCCCATAGGCAGATATACTTACACTTAGACCTTCTAGGCAACATGTACGTGGGCATCTATATGAATAGCCAGAGGCGTTTGCTCCATGTTTAACAGCTGATAAGATCCCTACTTAGGATATCACATAGTCCGTCAGACTTCTAACAACTAGGATGGTTTTCCGAGTGACCAATATGACCAACTGTAAGTCGAATGAAGCTATACGGTCACTGACAGTAGGTAGTTCACCTAGCGAGCTACCACCTAGTTCATTAGGCAACCTTAGTGCCATTGACTCAAAGATAAGGCCACTCTATCAAGATCCTAGTCCTATAGGCGTCAATTTATGCCAACGACCTATAGACGAGCTTTACTATATATATAGGTGTCGCCACACTGCTCCCTATGCTGCCCAACTTAACAAATTATGCTCAACAGCTAACCACAAGCCTCTAAGGCCTTGGTACGGCAGAAAGACATCACTAGTCCCTCTAGACGAAAAATAAATCAACAAGAAGACTCTATGTCACTCCCAACAATAGTTAGAACTGAATATAGTCCTTCCCGACGAGGGATACTATGTTATGACATCAATTCGTATCGTAGCAGCTAACCATAACACATATTATCATGAACTACTATGAAAATACAAGTCATATTAACTATACGACGAGAATAACTTGCCGAAAAATGTTAGACTTAACATACCTTAATTGACGAATTCTACTCAACCAATCCTGCTTCGATTAAGGACTCATAATCCCTCCGTATCCTAGCTTATACACCAAGGAAATATGGATTTCTAATTCAAGAATCTGGCCAGCAGCTGTAGCCCACAAGACACAACGACAATAAGTCAAATGAGTTCAATTTGGAAAAATCTAACGAGTTTAATTCGGTAAAATCTTACAAATTCTTATAGATTAGAAGGGTATAAATACTTACTATCACTTGTAGACATGCTAGCCATAGTTAGAGATGATTTCTATGACTTTTACCCACTAGGGATCCATCAAACTGAGCCAATTTCAATGATTCAATTCTGTGGATACGTTCTTCATAGGTATAGGATTCACTACCCAAGAAGAATTTGCAATTAGACATGATTTGATAGCATAATTTGACTTCAATCTGAGGAAAATCTCGTGAATAAATCACTAAGGCCGACAACTTTCTTTTGGGAAATATTGAATGAGTTAATATATCACTTAAAACATATATAGCGGAAGGCAGTGGAGGGAGTTCTTCGATGTGCCTCTTCCTGTGGTGGAGCAGTGGTGCGATGTGACGCTCCCTACATAGGAGAGGGGCGCGACGCCCTTCCTCCGGTTTCGACCTCCCACTCGTTTGACAACACGCTGACGCATTCCACCCTCGAGCCTTCTCCCTCATGTGTCGTGCTCTAGGAACACTCGACATGTACATGCACACATCAGTTAAATAATGAAAACTTATGGAGTGTAACATTATTCTCCCCTTAGAGACATTCGTCCTCGAATGTAATCTAATCTTAAGAGACTCAGTTCTTAGGCTTTTATTGAAAATTTTAGTGGAGTCTCCCCTGAAATATGGACTATCTGGAAACTTGAAATGCAGAAAAGTTCAACATGGGCTTCTCACAGGATGCTACAACCAACTGAATAACATAGTTCCACAATAAATAAGTGAGCAACTGACAACAATAGTAACAAAAGCAACAATGCAACACTGGAGAACTATCATCATAAGGTCTGGAACAAGTGAGGATATCTAGACCTCATGTTGTCCTCAGCTTCCCAAGTCATCTCTTCTACATTTCTGTTCCTCCATAAGACTTTAATAGAGGCTACATATTTGGTCCTTAATCTGTAGACCTGTCGATCTAGTATAGTTATTGGAGTCTCCTCGTAGGACAACTTGAGAAGGGTCTCCTATGCACTTGAACATCCTCGACTGGGACAACCCGAGAAGGGTCTCCTACGCAGTTGCGTAACATCGATACATGAAAGACTAGACAAACAGATTCTATTCCCAAAGGAAATTCTAACTCATAGGCCATTTGGCCTATCTTCCAGAGGGTCCGGGCCCAATGAATCTAGGTCTAAGATTGCTCTTCTTGCCAAATCTTATAACGCACTTCATTTGCAAAACTTTCAGAAATACCCAGTCGTCGACATCAAACTCTAAATCCCTACGCTGTACATCGGAATAGGACTTCTGATGACTCTGGGCTGTTAGTAAACGCTCTCTGGTGAGTTTAACTTTCTATTCTGAGTGATGTATCATGTTAGGTCCGATCAACCTTGGCTCAACTACTTCAAACCATCCTATGGGGGACCTGTATTTCCGCCCATATAAAGCCTCATAAGGCGCCATTTTGATGGTAGAATGGTATCTATTATTATATGCAAAATCAGTAAGAGGTAGGTGTTCATCCCAATTTCCTCTAAAGTCTAGCACACACGCCCGCAATATATCTTCGAGTGTCTAAATGGTGCGCTCTACTTGGCCATCTGTCTAGGGGTGAAAAGTTGTACTCAAGTTAACCTGCATCCCCAGACCTTTTTGAAATAACTTCTAGAATCTAGTTGTAAACTGTGCCCCCCCCTGTAAGAGATGATAGACACAGGGACACCATGCAGTCAGAGTATCTCTTTAATGTAAAACTTAGCATAATCTTCAGCTGAAAACATAGTCCTGACTAGCAAGAAATGGACCGATTTTCTCAGCTTGTCAACAATGACCAAAATGGAGTCAAATTTACTCCTAGTTCGAGGTAACCCGTAACCAAATTCATATTGATTGCTTCCCATTTTCACGTAGGCACGACTATCTCCTGAGTTAGCCTGCCAGGTTTCTGATGCTCAACTTCTACCTGCTGGCAATTAGGACAATGTGCTACAAACTCAAAAATATCTTTCTTCTCCCCATGCCACTGATAGATCTCTTTCATATTAGACTTCTCCTGCTGAGCCTTGCCTCTAAGCTGTACTATGCTAGGGTCTTCGTACTATCTCCCTTTAACCTCCACAACTAGAGATGACACTACAGTATTCTGGGTCACAACCCCACTATCATCTAAGTCCATCAATTGGACCCCTAAATTGGCCAACTGGTGCAGCTCTCAAGCCAATTCTCTCTTTTCTGGTCTCAAATACGATAGGCTGCCCATGGACCTGCGACTAAGTCATTCAACTACAATGTTAGCCTTCCCTAATGTTACACCCCATAAGTTCCTATCATTTAACTGATGCATTCGTATGTATGTTGAGGGTTTTAGAGTATGACGCACACGAAAAAAGGCTCTGGGAATTAACGGACGAGTACGGAATTATGCGAGCAGGAAGCCGAAGCCTGAGGTAGGGTACCCCAGGCACCGCGTCCGCCACACCCTCTGTGCAAGGGCCGGCACGTCGCGCCCCTTAATCAGTGAATTGGGCAGCGCATCGCGCCCGTGTTTTGGCACTACGGGCAGTGCACAACACCCCATCTGCCACTACCCTATTATTATATAAAGTCCCTTCTTGACAATTGGAAATCATTCTCAACATTTTACCTCGGCCAAAATAGAGAGCAACATGGGTTTTCGTCAAATTTCATCAAGTTACGCTGCTAAACTCTGTTCAAATGCAAATTTTCCTTGGATAACAAGTTCTAGGCCTATGAGGATCATCCCTGCGGAGTTATTTCTTAAAAATTCGCTCGGAGTACCGGAACCCCACCAAGTAAAGGTTGTCAGAATCACTTCAAATTGAATTCTAAATGACCACAGGCATTAGATAAACATTTTTCCCTTTTGAACTCTCGAGAAATTGTGTGTTTTCAGTCGAGTTAAACAGAGTTGAATTATTGTTGATATTAATATCGAAAGATATTGCTGTGTGCCGACTCCTACCATTGAAATAGCTTTATTCTCTTAGCATAAAGGTTGTAAGTGTATGGAAGTGCTGGCTCCAGGTTGGAAACTATTCGGGTGAACGAAAGTCAACATTCGATGTATGTTAAGGCTTATTCCTTCAACAAGTTATTCTTGTCGTATAATGACACGACTTATGCTTTTGAACATAGATGACAATCCCATGTATTGTATTAGCTGCTGCTTATAGATAATGCTTATATATATTTTGGTTAGCTGTTAGAAAACATATTGAGAATAGATTATAGTATCCCTCGTCGAGAAAGAGCAGATTAGGTGTGACACACTAGAAGCATTATAGTAAGCCCTTTGTCCTTCTATTTACTGTGTAGTAGGATTCTGACAGGTTATTGCCATGCCAAGGCCTTAGAAATTTAGGGTTAATTGTTGGGCCTATTTTAGTAAATTGGACAACAAAGGGTGTAGACGGGCGATATAACTTGCAGTTTGACGCCTGGATAGACAGTGACGCTCGCCTAGAGGCCGTTGGTGTACCTTAGCGCCTTTAGGGCCAGAATTTGAATAAAATAGTCCTACCCTAGAGTCAGCAGCACCAAGGTTGCCGATGGGGAAGGCGACGACCTATTTTATAGTTAGACACTTCTAGAGATTATTAGTTGTAGTCGACTTAGTGTCACACCTACGGGTCGCCAGAAGATCACTCTAGTTATACGATTCAGATAGACCCGTGGATACCCTAAGGAGGCAATTTATCAGTAGTGAAATATGGGGCCAATTCCCTAGCCCACTTTTATAGATACTCAGATACAGGTTGCCGCGTGTGTCTAGGACCAAGTAAACCTACCTACGAGGTTAGGAATCACCTAGAGAAGTTATATAGAATCTGAATAGACCAAGGTAGTTTCCTAAGGACTAGAATCATAGTAGCATAATCTTACCTTCAGGCTAGGAATTATAGCAAACCGCTTGAGGAAGGTTAGGGGCTGATTGCTCTGGAGCATGTCCGATTAAGTGGAAGCCCTACAATTGTTCTAAGTAAAGGAATTAGACAGTTTACCATTCGCGACATTACGATTCGCTTATGAGCCACTGTCCTAGCATGACATTCAGAGTATCGTTAGGCCACTCTAGATCTCACGTTATTCGGCCCAGACCGTTAGAGATTATGATCACTATCAGGATGCTCTGATCAGATATAGGCACACGGGGTCCTGTTAGCAGCTATGTAGATTATTCTAGGAACGAGTAGCAGTCACGTTAGGCCTTAAGAGCCAGATACGCCTTCTGAGTGGCTAGGTTGAGACTATAATGCAGTATATCAGTTAGGATTGACCCCACCTAGGATAACTTTCCATTGACCAGCTAGGGTTACTAGTTGTTTCATTGCCTACGGGGCTATATAGATCGCTCCAAGGAGCCAGATGTCGTCCCAGAGGACAATGCAGAGGCCCAAGGGCCATATTACAGTCCATTCCATGGCCGGACTATTATTTTATGCTGTATTGGCATCACCGACCCTCATCGAGCCTGGTGCCCAGGGTGCAATTACAAGAGTCCATCGCACTCATACACAACTATAGGAGCCAAGCGGGTTCAGTTGCAGACCCAAGGGACAAGTAGGTTGGCTATAGCATTAGTAGAGTCATAGGAACCTGGATAGGGGTATATAGATTGAAGTGTACTTTCCAGGGATTATGGGGGCCCTAGTAGGTTATTTCTGTGTTTCTTGTACCTTCCAGCTTGTGGGGGCCAGGTTAGGTTCTTGTTTGTATTCCTGCCTGCTAGTCATAGCTTGTGACTATGTAATTGTACAGTCTTAGCTCATATACGTGTAGTGTTTTGCTAGGTGCAGGTTATGATTAAGCAATCTTACAGGTAATGCTTCTGCCCCTTCTTTCTACTTACTTTCAGTCTTTAACAACTTATGTTCAACTTTTTATTATTGCCTTACATATTCGGTACACATTGTACTGATGCCCAACTATGGGGCGCTGCATTACTTATCTGTAGGTTTAGACAGAAAGAGTTCAGGATCACCATTAGCAGTTGTTCAGAGTCGGCAGTTTGGCCAGCTCCTTTCATTCAGAGTTGCCAAGTTATAGAGATAATAGTCTTTTATTTATATATCATTTGGGTAGGCCGAGGCCATATCCCGACCATTATTTCTATTCTTAGAGGCTTGCACACTACGCTTCTTAAGTTAGATGGTTGTCATTGGCCATGTGGGGATTATGTATTTCTTATTCTATGTGTTAGCCGTGTGGGACCTAGTATGGTTGCCTATTTTCATTTCTGGTATAACTAGACAGCATGATGGTCTTGTCGACCCGCATAGGATCCCTATTAAGGTTATGTTAGTTAGGTTAGTTGTTTTATTTTATGGGTTTTGTGTGGCCTTGTCGGCCCGAGGATGTGTTCACAAACGAGATATAGCAGTTTGTTTTCTTGATTTTGAGTTTCTAATAGGCACTAGAGGTCCCTATGCCTATCCAGGTTAGCCTAGATTCCAATATGGAATTAGGTGCTAGTGATGCCTCCCAAGGTGGGGCGTGACACTTAGGTGATACAAGATGTCTACATTGTAGTCTTTCAGCAATTCCAGCCAACGACATTGTCATAAATTCAACTCTTTCTGTTTTAAGAATATACTGGAGGCCGCTGTGATCAGTAAAGATGTCTACATGAACACCATATATGTAATGCCTCCACATTCTTAAAGCATGAATAATCGCAGCTAATTCTAGACCATGGGTGTGGTAATTCTTCTCATGCTTTCTTAGCTGCCTCGATGCACAAGAAATCACCTTACCGTGCTGCATCAAAACAAATCCTAACCCAACGCCTGAAGCGTCACAGTATACAACGTAGCCCTCTAGCAAGGTTAATACTGGTGCAGATGTTAATCTGTCTATCATCCCTTGGAAACCCTATCACAAGCCTTAGTCCACTGGAACTTAGCTACTTTCTGAGTCAGCTTCGTCGATGGTGCTGATAGGGCAGAGAATCCTTCCACAAACCTTTTGTAACACCCGTCTAAACCCAGGAAGCTACGAACCTCGGTTAGAGTTGTGAGTCTGGGCCAAGTCTTTACATCCTTAATTTTATGTAAGTCTACCTGAATGCCTACATCTGATATGATATGTCCCACGAAAGCTACATAATTTAACCAGAACTCACATTTCAAAAATTTTGCATATAAATGGCAATCTCCGAGGACCTAGAATACTGTTCGAAGATGATCTCTATGCTCAGCTTCTGAACATGAATATACCAAAATATCATCAATACACACTATCATGAACAAATCTAAGAATGACCTGAATTCATGAAATATCCATGTCTCCTCACAATGTGGATGTAATACAAGGCCCCACATACTATAATGCTAGCCCTAGTATAGACCAATATACCCTGGCTGGTGTAGTATCAACAAATGCTAGCGCATATCCAACCAAGGAATCAACCCTCTAAGCATACTCTCTGACGCTCATCCTACACCGTTTCAAGTATAAGAACTACTTTATTCTGGCTTCAAATCTCTCGAGGAAAATAGTGGTATGCAAAGGCTTCAGAGAAGTTGGGCCATGTAAGAGAAGGTGCATCTCTGCCTCTGGACCTTTCCCAACTCTCGTACCACAGAACTGCTATATCTCGAAGTCGAAACACTGCTAGCTCAACTGACTCTATGGATGAAGCATTCATGACCCTGAATATCAGCTACAACTGATCTATGAAGTTCTGAGGGTCCTCTATGCGGTCTGTCCTTGTAAACTATGGAGGACTCAAAGAAAGAAACTCATGAACCCTCAAACTTCTGGGCCCCTTAGTAGGCTCGGCAACAACTGATACTAATGGCTGACGCTGAGCAGCCATCATCTGAGACAACATACATACTGTATTCCTAACATCCTGATCTGAAGGTGTAGGAAGAATTATAAGTGGTGTCGGCACATATGTCACCCTATGAGGTTCCTTGTGCCATGGAGAAAGTTGGGGGGATCGAGGAGATGTCTCCCTTTCTCCCTTAAGCTGGGCTGTCCCTAACTGTGACACCCTTCTAGTACCCTCTCCTACTGTTGTATCCAGCTCACGGCTGGCTGTAGTCTGTCTTATATCAAATATCACTATATATAGACATAGAAACATAAACTTAGGGACTCAGCCCTATACAACTCGGCTCTATAGCATGATCTGAGAAGAAGGAGGGTTAACCATACTATCATGCCTCGTAGCTCCCTGCTTATAAATTGTGGTGCACAACACATTTATAAACAAGACTCTACTAGACACATCTTGTAGACTCCCTAGGATATGACGTTGCTCTAATACCAAGTTTATCACGCCCCACCTTGGGAGGCGTAACTGACACCTAATGCCATACTTGACTTGAAGCCGACCTAACTAGACACATACACCTCTGGTGCATACCAGCAATACATAATCAAAAAAATAATCAGCTATATCTCGGCTCAAAACATAGCCTTTGATCGACAAGGCCACAACATAAACCTGCGCAAAAACAGCTTACCCAAAAGTTGCAATAATAGCTTCAACCTATACAGACCGACAATACACCATATTGACTAAATCATGACAGAAAGAAAGAAGGCGCACATATACATATATATAAGCCAACAAGGCTACTAACAGATAACACAACTAGGCCCCATACGACCACTAACACATATATAACCCAAAACTATAGTCTATAAGCCTCTATGAGTAAAATATTTATTGGGACAAGGCCCTGGCCTACCCAAAAATTAAACATGAAACGACAGGCAAACCTCTAATCGTATGGCAACTCCGGAGGAAAGAAGCTGGCCAATTACTGGATATGAATAGCTACTAAGGAGGTCTCTAAACCTATCTGTCTGAACCTGCAGGCAAGTATGTAGCGCCTCAAGCGTGGGCATCAGTATAATATGTAGTGAATATGTAAGGCAATAATAATAACTGAATAAAAGTTTATAAGAAACTGAAAGTAATCAACAGTAAGGGCCAGAAGTTAACCTGTATGATCTCACAACCATAAACTGTATCTAGCAGGCAAATATACAAACAAGCACCTAACATGACCCCCATAATCCTGGAAGGTGCAAGCAACACAGAATAACCTACTGGGGCCCCTATAAGCCCCGACAAATGCAAGCAATCTATATACTCCTATCTTTTTCATTATAGCCCGGCACGATGCCCCACTCCCTGCATGGGATAGGGGGTGAGGCATGGCGCCCGTAGCACCCTGCCTCCGGTTCCGACCTTCCCCTCGCGCATTCCACGCTCGAGCCTTCTCCCTCATGTGCAGTGCTCTAGGAACTCTCGATATGTTGATGTCGCTCAAATTACACCTCGTAAATGAGATATAAAATCGTCGATGTCAAATATAGAACCCAACCAGGCTTGGGGTCGACTCCCATGAGGAATATGATGAGAACTTGAATTAATGCGTTTAGCTAATATTATCAGTTTACTTATTTCCTATTGGGGGGAGGGTTTGAAAACAAAAAATAATAAACAAGAGTAAAGACTAGTGGATGTGTAATTCAATTTCGGTTGTATTCAATCAACAAGTTGACTAGGATTGTGTTCTTCATGACTTCATAACCACAAGACTTTTATACTAGTGATCTATTCAGGTGTTTAGCATGCAATATTGGTAAGTTAAATTCACCTAAATGGTTGGTCCCCTATCTAGATGATTATAACCATGCAACTTGGTCCGTATACGGGTGTATGCTTAATTAATCCTTACCCTTAATATCGGATTAGCTATTCCTGGACAAGGTCAAGCTATTAGATGAGGGTTGATAGCCTCAAATCTCTGTTGTTAATCTCTTTTCTCATTCATCACCCCCTTGATATGGTATGTAAGAATAAGGAAAATTCCAATGTTTGCAACCGTTGAGAAACAATTAAAACAAAGGAAAAAATAATAAATGCATAAACCCCGTTCAAGAATCACTAAGTATTTTTACCTATGTGTGTTAATTAATCATGGTTCCCACAATCCTAGTTATGAGTTTAGCTACTCATATTTAAATGATCACAATCACAAAATACAAAAGAAATCATAATTATAACTTACAAAGATTCTTAGAAGAAAACCACTTGAATTGAATAAATCACCAAAACCAACGAACAAACTTCAATGTTGCTTTAATCCTCAAAATCAAGAACAAAATTATAAACTTTGTTTCTTGAACCAAGAATAGTAGTTTACAACACTAAAATTTACATGTAAAGTGGTAAAATAAACTATACTTCAAAAATAAACCTAAATAATGTATTTATAGTTCCAAACAAAACTTTTCCTAACTAAAAAAGGAATCCAGGTCGGTAGTGGTAACGGGCCAAGTAATGACTCGTTAGGTCTCCTAGCGGGTCATGACAAGCGTCCTTGAGTCGTCCTCAGTAAACTATCTAGTCTTGATAACGGGTCATCTAATGACTCATCAAGTCAGGGCACGAGTCGTTAGGTCCCTCGTGGCCATGAATCACAAAATCCTCCGGTTACCTGATGATTACTCACAGTATCTTATGACGAGTCGTCACATCTCCTGACAACTCGTTATGTCCTTTATTGCCTTCCTGAGCATTTTTCCAAAAAATTTCTTCCCAGTATTCACGACTGGCATAACAAGTCGTGCCTTTAAATCATTAACTGCACTGGTTCTTTTTCATAAAACACCTGATCTTCTCCATGGTTTTAGGAACGAGTCGTCTATTGGGACGACCACTCATTACCTGGCTAGCAGCCTACAGTTTGTTTCATTTTTGCCTTACTTTGCCCATTTCACGTTCCAGACCTATTTTCCTCCAACACTTAACACAAACACATAATATCTATATAAATATACCCGAAATTTGCATATTTTCTTGGTTTTAAACGTTGAAAGTACCGTAAATTCACGACACATCAACACCCTCAACTTAGAACTTTTGCATGTTCTCAGGCAAAAACAAATAAAATAAAACCACTTCGACACTTCAACCAGAAGAACACTAGGAAACCTATGGTAGTCACATCTCTTAATCAAATCAAATTTTCTAACCCCTCCTTTATCATACAAACCAAATCATAATGCATATGTAAAATTTTCAACCATGACACAGAGGAATCGAAATATGACAATATACTGTCACTTGCAACCATGCACATAATTCTATAACACTGACCCAAATAGTTTTGCAAACGATTTTGTTGACCAAATGCTCCCACCATAAATAATTCCCACACTCACACATGTTTATATAATCATATCAATATATTTATCTTGGACTAGGTAAAAGCACACTCGCTCTCACAAAGAAATTCTAATTGTGCCCATGCAATACCATAAGCTTGCCTTTACTTTCAATACCTCAATTTTTGGAGGGTTAACCTGGATCACTATAGAAATTTTTAAGCTTGTAATGTAGACTTAGGTTTGGGTATGGTACATATAGGACTAGTAGCTTAACCCTAATTGGCACTACACACTTTAGCTCCACTCTTAACTTTCTTTTCACATTTTCTCCCTTTTTTCCTTTGCTTTCTTCTTCTTTTACTTTCTTTTGCAACTATGAGTGTGGTGTTCCTTCTTTCAAGTATTCATTACTTTTATTTTTTTTCCATTTTGCTCTTTTTTCTCTTTAACAAAATCTTTTTTCTTTCATTATGCACACCGCACCCTCTCTTTTATTTTCATTACTCAATTTTATTCCACCCTACTCTTCTTAATCACCCCTATGATAGCCACCCTCAACTTAGGCGATTTGCTTGAGTTGAGGTTCACAGTGTCCAAGGAGAGACCAGGGCCAAAACAGGTTCATTTTAATCAAAGAAAGAAGGTGAATTGGTGTTAACAAAAAGAAGGGTCAATTTAAGCTCAAAATTAGGATCAAGGGATATTTATTTCCATTTGGTAGGTCTTTTAAGACTAAAGTTGACTCATTCATCAAAAATGGCCTATGATCCTTTCCTAGTTTCCCATCCTCTACCTTGGTACGACTGACTAGGCAAGTTCTAGATTGAGACATACAACAAAATTTAACTATTAAGTCTCACTCACACAATGCACAGGCCAACATCATCACTTCTACTAACTGCTAGTTCAGGTACAATCACACAATGGTAAACATGTTCACAGTATTAATGTCATGCAAAGATTCATAAAGGTCATGATTGTCTACTTTAACACACACACACATTAAAAGAAATTAGGAGGGGTATCACATTATTAGTTCAAACAATTTCAAAATCCACGCTATTGACTGCCTTAAGTTCACCTAATTTTCTTTCGACTGACACATACAAACATAAAAACATAAAAACCTAAACGTGCTAGTTTTACTAGATAAGGAACACCCGAGGGAAAAGATATGCGGCAAGAAAAACCCCCAAGTTATGTTCAACAAAAATACACAGGTATCCCTCCCCATGCCATCAAGAAAAACATGCGTCGTCCTCGACGCATATATATAAAAATAAAACATGGAAATAGGGAACATACATGTGTGACCTAGGCGTCTACGTCCTGGTTAATGGAGGGTGCAGATACACCTCTAGTGTCATCTCCTGTACCACCGGCCTGAACCGGTGCGTTCTCAAAACCTACTGAGCTCATACCTTCTCCCCGAGCTCTCGCTGCCTCAATTGTGGCCCTCTGTCGAGCCTCGTCTTTGGATAACTGCAAACGCTGCCTCTATCTCTCTTCGCTCTTTCTTCTGCTCACTAAGCATAGAATTATCTTCATCAAGACTTGCCTCCTCACGAGGCCTCTTGCCTTTATTATGCGCAATCGACTCCTCAGTGATAAAGTCAACTACCGGTGGTAGCTCTTCCTCACTATCGTCATCAATCATTAGAAGCACGGGTGGAGGGATCACAACTACCTGTTGTGCAGACAAATACCGCACCTCAGCTCGGAGTGTTGCTACCTCCACATACCATCTCACCAGCTCAGGCGCCTATAATTGTGAAAAAGCTCATCCATATGACTCTCAAAGGCATCCAACCGACCATGCAATGACTGTCATTTTTTAGACTTTGAACGGTGTTATTGGGAAGCATGCCCTTCTGCCTATGGTTCATAGCAACAGACATTTGACCAAGCTGCTGCTCAATCTGCTTAATGGCAATGGAATGTGATTCCACCTTTTGGTTCATCCCAGAAATATCAACGTGGAGTTCTTTGAAATGGCCATCTGTCGCCTCCATCTTCTTGAGTACCTTAGACAACATGTCTTCTACCCTTGAACCACTGGACTCTGACTCACGGTTCCTTGGAGGAACATATAGACTGCTTCTATCATTCTTGAACTCCTCACGCTTTTTTCAGTCTCAATTATCTCTATATTGGCCTCGGTTGTAATTGTTATCTCTTTAGTAGTTCTGACCTTGGTTCCCCTGACCTTGATGCCAAGAGTCTTGGTTCGACCCTTGGGTATCAGTCAGGAAACCCGCCCATTAATCATTCAGATAATTTGCTTTCTCTTCAGATTCTGATTCACTTCCATCATTTCTTGGGGCCTTTCCCTGAGAACCCACAACATTCACCTTTTCAGCCCCTGCTCCCATCAAATGCTTTGCAAGCAGCCCCATTGTTGTCTTTATCTCAGCAATATCTTGATCTCTCTCTTCATCCTTCCTTCTGTTTTCCACAGACATACCTACCGCATAAGTACCCGCCGAAGCCTCTGACTCTCTTGTGTGTCATGCACGGTTGGTTTTAGTGATTCTGTCAAGGACCTCAGCAGCTTCAGTATAAGTGTGACTCATGAATGTTCCGCTAGACACGATATTAGAAACCACCTTGGTGTTAGCATTTAGAGACCTATAGAAGATCTCAAACAATGTAACATCTGGGATCCTGTGGTTGAGCACCTTTTTTGAGCTTCTTGTTGAATCACAACCATGTTTCGTGAAGTGCCTCAGAATTTAATTTCCTGAAGTTTTATATCTCATCTTTCAGTTGCAAAGCTCTAATGGTGGGAAGAACCTTTCAAAAAAAGCTCTTTTCAACTCCCTTCATGTAGTGATAGAATTGTTGGGCAGTTCAGCCAACCAGAGGAGTTGCCTCACTCCCTAATGAAAAGGGAAATAACTTCAGCCGTATCGTATCCTGACTCACTCCCAGTTGTTTGTATGCTTTGCAGATACCCACAAAATTAGTCAAGTGAGTATGTGCATCATCAGTTGCATGACCCACAAATATCCCCTTCATGTTGAGAAGTTGGATCATAGCACTAGTAATGTCAAACTTTGCCCCAGCTGGCAAAGGGGGAGGCACAATAGCTCCAGTGGCATCGACTTCACCAATATTGTCACACCCTACCTTGAGATGCATGACTAGCACCTGGTGCCCTACTAGGACCTGAACTGCTGAGCTGACTGAGCCTAACAACCTCCGGTGCAGGGCTGACTCTAACTCTGGAATCAAGAAAAACACGGGCTATATAGCGGCTATAAATACAACCCCCGACCGACAAGGCCTATAGCCCCTGTGAAAGTGAACAGCTAACCAAAGAAAAACAATCATAGGAAGTTCTATGCGGGTCGACAAGGCCGCCAATCAACAGCTAAGCATGGCCCCACACGACCAACACATATCATCTAAAGCACATATGGCCCCCATACGGCCGATATTATATAACCACAGGGAATTAACACAATCTGCAAGCCTCTAGGAGTAATAAAATGGCCGGGACAGGGCCCTGACCTACCCATACTGTACAAAAAAAAGGAATAAACCCTATCACACAAGCCCTAGAAGAAGGGAGCTGACGGTTCTGTACGGCTGATTGGAACTACGAGGGACTTGCTCCTCGTCCATCGGTACCTGCAGACAAGTAATGCAGTGCCCCAGAAGGGTGTTAATATAATATGTACTGAATATGTAAGGCAATAGATAAGCTGAATAGGACTAGAAGTAAATAAAAAGAAGAGCCGAAAGATTAACCTGTACGCCTGCTGATTCTTAATCTGCATCTAACTGACACTACATGTACATAAGCTAAGACTGCATACTTATGCATTTATACACTACAGCTAGCAGACAAGAATTCATACAAGAACCCCACCTAGCCCCCATAAGCCGGGAGGTATAATCAGCACGGAATAACTCGTTCAGGCCCCCATAAGTCCTGGCAAGCACATCTGAATCTATATACCCCTACTCAGGTTTCTACAACTCTACTAGCACTACAGCCAACCTACCGGTCCCTTGGGTCTACAACTGGGCCAACTTGGACCCTGAACTGTAGCTATGTATGAGTCCGGAGGACTCCTGATATCTACACCCCGGGCATAAACGCTCGGCGGGGGTATGTATAAGGCCAACCATGAAATATGAGGATCTGGATCCCCATCTTCGTCCCTTTCGGATGGCATCCCGCTCCATAGAGCGATGAATCCTCGCCCCTAGTGGGCAGCGACACAATTATTAACCCTGGGGCGGTCATGGAAGGCTTCTAACTGAGGGAAACCCCAACCTAGGTGCTATACTGATTCGTCAATATATCTATATAAAGGGAGCGTATTTGGCCTTTTGGGCCTAATGCTAATGCTACTCGCTCCTGGGATAATCTGTATGGCTGTCTGAAGGCACGCCATGCGCCCGTATTTGATCAGAGGATCTTGATAGAGATCATGATCTCTAATAGTCTGGGATGAATAGAGCGAGGTCTGAAGTGGCCTAGCAATACTCTGAACGTCCTACTCGGACATCTATAACTCATGAATAACTATGGGGTTGCGGATAGCTAACTACTTTATTCTTCTAATTAAACAACTATAGGGCTGGGCTTGGTCGAACTTGCTTTTACGCGATCGGCACCTGGTCCTTCATAGGGAGCTTACCGATCTCCTTAACTTATGGTTAACACTGTATTAGCAAAGTACTACTGACTCCTTAATCCTTGTCTGAATCCACTCGGATCTATATTACTGTTCTAGGCAATTCTCAATCTTATAGGCAATTCTATATAGACTGGCCCTCTCCCGACACTCTGTACCTAAATACCTTACAAGAACCCGCTAGGGTGCTGGCCGTTACTGACTACTGATGTGGACCCCTCCTTGAGGTACTCAGGGTTTATCTGATTCGGACGACTGAGTTGGCTTGCTGGGCGTCCTACATGATAACTGTTAGGCCGACTAAGACTGACAATCATTGATAAATCTAAAGGGATGGTGGGCGATCACTCAATACACTGGAGAACCCTAGTGTCGCTAACTCTAGAATATACCTATTCTGTCTCAATTTTCGGTTCTGGAATGTGCGATAACGTCAATGACCTCTAGGGATGCTTTCCTGCCGATACAGGCAACAACTGGTCGTTAGACTGCCTAACTGCGCCCATACTGTTTAACCAACTGATTCAGGCCAATAACTCTTACGAGCTTCTGAAGTCTAGGCCTGAAAACAAACATATAAGTCTACCATCACAATAAACTGAGAACTAAAAGAGTTTCTTTAGCGTTCATAACGCGAATCACATTTAACCTGCTCCCTTTTAGCGAGGGGTCCTGCAGTACGATCTGTATATATTTTCTAGCAGCTAACCAGAATTTATGTAACTGTAATCCCTATTGGCATTTTACTTTATAACTTTGATATTTATGTATGTGTATCAATAGCAGCTAATTACAACATATCCAATTACAATCTAATGGTAGTAACGTCTGCTGACATACGAGATCGTTATTTCTATTTGAGAACATAAGTCGTAACACTGTCGACAAGGATACTTGCCGGAGTTAAGCCTTACATACCTCGTTCGCCGTTTTCCGACTAGCAGTAATTATTAGCTCGTATTCAACTGCCCTTCTCAACTATAATCATATTAATGGAAGAATAGGAACAACCCGTTGTGAATTGAAGAAAACAATAACTTTATATATATATATATATATATAGTAACTATATTTCAACCTATCGAAACATGATTGAAAACTTGTAATTTCTCGGGCATCTAGAGGGAGAAATGCTTACTTCCTCCAGGCACTTGATCGTATTGACACTAGTTTGAAACAATTCCATAAACTTGGAAACAGTGGGGCGGCGATTGCGGGTATTTTGCGAAAATAACTCCGCAGCGATGCTCTTTGCAGCCTTATACTTTACTACCCGAAGTTAATTTGGATTTGAAAGGCATTTAGCAGCGTAATCAGATGAACTTTACTTGGTTTCTTCGTACTCCCTCGGGTCTGGCCGTGTATATATTGAAAATAATCTAACTTCTAAGTGTGAGGCCTTTATATACTTGAGGCAGCAGACAAGGGCAATGTAGCACTCTGCCCATCGCGCTAATTCTGCTCTGTGCCATGTTGGCTAACGTGGAGGGCTTCTCCATGCCACTTGCCCCTCACAGGCAGCTTAGTTCGACCTTCTCCCCTTGAAATCTCGACTTGGCACTCATTCGTCCTTTGCGGGCCCTTTCCTCTTACGTATGACACTCTAAAACTCTTAACCAACATACGAATAGGCCGACTAAACTTTATAAACTTACAGGGTGTAACATCCTCCCCCACAAGAACGTCCTCGAATGTTAACTTATACTTGTAAGAACCTTAACCTTGCAATTACTTATTTTGGAAAAATTTCAATAGAGTCTCCCCTGTAATATGGACTATCCAAAACCTAAAACGCAGAAAGTCCAATACAGGTATCCACACAATACTATGGCATTCATTTCCCAATTGACTGAAATCAATTATCCTCACATATACATGTATATAATGCAACTTATGAAACTACAACAACAACATACCTCTAGTTGCACAATCGACTAAGTCTGAAAATAGCGAGGATATCTGGTTTTCATATCATCTTCTGCCTCCCGGGTTATCTCCTCTCGGTTCTTATATCTCCATAACACTTTAACGGAAGCAACATCTTTAGTTCTTAGTCTGCGGATCTGCCGATCTAGTATGGCTACTAGAGCTTCTTCATAAACTAACTCCTCGATGATTTGGATGTCTTTGACTGAAGAAATCTGGGAGGGATCTCCTATGCACTTCCTCAACATTGAAACATGAAAAACTGGATGAACAGATTCTAATTCTGGAGAGTAAATCAAGTCATAAGCCACCTGGCCTATCCTTCGACGATTCGATAAGGCCCGATAAACCTCGGTCGATCTTGCCTTTCTTACCAGAAATCATCATCCTGCCCTTTATCAGTGAAACCTTTAGAAAGATACAGTCACTGCATTAAACTCTAGGTTTTTCCGCGCACATCAGCATAAGATTTCTGGCGACTCTGAGCAGTCAGCAGACGTTCCCTGATAAGCTTTACTTTTCCTTCTTCCCATTTAACATGTCAGGTTTGCTCTATCTGCCTGAAGTTATCATCCAGAAGGCTTCCACTTCTATTTATAGTGGGCCTCGAGAGTCTGAGTTATATATTCTACTTAGCCACCAAGTGGGGTACGAGGAACCATGCTTAAGTTAACATATGTCACCGTCTGTTCCAACACCCTTTCCTAAAATTTAGTCGTAGATTGCGCCCCTCTGTTGGAGTTTATCAAATACGGGGGCTCCACGCACTCTATCTACTTCTGGGATATTTAACCTGACATAAGAATCTTAATGAGACATAATTTCATCTGGCGAGGCACGAATTGACCTCATTAGTCTTATTATACTGACTCAAATAAGGTCAGGCTACACCTAGTGTGAGTAACCCTATCCTGTAGTCATGTTATTTACTCTCCACTCCCTTGAACCACGACCATCTCTTATATTGGATAGCTCGGTTCTTGCTATTTCACCTTTTCAGGCCTGTCACTGGGGCTCTACTCCTATGATTTAATGATATCTCCTGTCCTCTCGTACCATCTCATTGCACTTTCATTAAATTCTGGGAGCAACGAACACATGCACCTTAGCTATGGTATGCTATTTGAAGTTTCGCCACCCTTGGAACGTGAGGTCAACATCCGGACCTTGTGACCTTACTTGTTGTTATATTGAAGGCCCGTAACTGTCCGTTGGGCCTTGTTTCCTGGCTGCACTAGATTAGAGTCTCCGTGTTGGCACTCTCTTACCTTCCCCTTAGGTAGGCGTGCATAACTGTTTTTAGGCTACAACCTTCTTTGTCTCTTAACTATTAGCCCGAGGCTTAGTCACTCAATATACGATGTTCTATCAACCTGGAGGTGATTCTAATTCCCCCTAAAATCTTGTATTCGTGCTTTTCCCCTTACCTTCCTTAGACTAAGCTCGGGTTCATGGTACTGCCTTACTTTGTCAATAAAGTTATAGGCCAGGTTTCGGCCTATACTTCTTCTAGCTTGCAGTCGGACCCATTTTATTCATATGACCTCCCTATCTTTCGATATCACAAACTAAAATCATAACCATTATCTTGCAGGCATATCCTGCCGTCATTAGCAGCTTTCTGACCAGTTTATCCTTTTTATGACTTGAACTTGACAATTACTTGGGAGTTTATCACTGATGGATTTCTTACACACACCTCAAGTAAGCTGGTAGTCTTACTCGCTCTTCTGACTTATTACCGTGAAGGTCTGGACAACTTACATAAATATTGGGGGTCCCCACTATTTCCTAACACTTTATGGAGTCAAGAAATCAAACCTTCGCTTACTATTTACTCCGGGCAATATCGCCTCAATTCTTACGCCCTTTGCTATAATGGAAACAAAACTAAGAGGTAGGAATAGCCTTTTCTTACCACAATGAAACGGGAATATGGAAATGTACAACATTCGAAAGGATGGAGGTGGGAATCACGCATTCCTTCTCTTTCTCACATCCATCAGGTAATCTAATATTAATTGTCTTCTTGACCCGGATCTTGTACATCCAACTAGATAAGTCGACTCGTATATATACTATACTCCTGACCCCTACTCGAGGTTATAAAAGGAACTGGGGACGGTGCTGGTAGATGTATCACGGTGTGAGGTTCACATTGCCTCGGGAGAGTAGGGAGATCAAGACGTCCGCTCCGTCCTTAGGCGACTATCTCCCAACGTGGCGTCTTAATGATACCTCCTCCCTGCCCACTTCATCATTATCTTTGTAATTTGCTTGTGTCTGTCTTATATTAAACATTACCCTAGACAGACATACCAAGAAAAACTTAAGGACTTAACCCTATACAACTTTTCTCCACAGCACGATACGAGAAGAAGGAGGGAGTAACCATACTATCATGCCTCGTAGCCTCCTACTTATAAGAATGTGGTGCACAACACATTTATAAATAAGACTCTACTAGACACGGCTTGTAGACTCCCTATAACCTGAACTGCTCTAATACCAAGTTTATCACACCCCACCTTAGGAGGCATGACTGGCACACGGTGCCCTACTAGGACTGAACTACTAAGATGATTGAGCCTAAGCACCTACGGTCTGGGGCCGACTCCTTTCTTTGGAATCAAAAACAACGGGCTATATAGCGGTTGTAATGCAACCAGGCCGAAAAGGCCTATAACCTGTGAAAGTAAACAGCTAGCCCAAGACAAACAATCATAGGGAGTTCTATGCGGGTAGGCAAGGCCGCCAATCAATAGCTAAACAAGGCCCCACACGGCCAACACATATTATCTAAAGCATATGGGCCCCACAAGAACGATATTATCTAACCACAAGGAAGTAACACAATCGCAAGCCTCTAAGAGAGTAATAAAATGGTGGGAAGGGCCCGACCTACCCATGCGTACAAACAAAATGAATAAACCCTATAACACAAGCCTACGGAAGAAGGAGTTGATGGTTACGTACGGCTAATTGGAACTATGAGGGACCTGCTCCTCGTCTATACGTACTGCCCAGGACAAGTACGGTGCCCCGGGGCGTTAATCTGATATGCGAATATATCTCTTGGGGTGTCTACAACTCTCTTTGATACTGTAGCCAACCTACTGATCCGCTGGTCCACAACTGGGCCCACTTGGCCCTGAACTATCGCTATGTTTGAGTCGGAGGACTCCAGTATCTACATCTGGGTGAACGCTCGGCAAGGGTGTGTATAAGGTAACCACGGCATATGAGGATATGGATCCGTCTTCCCATTACTTCCCGGACAGCATGCGGCCTACGTAGAAGTGATGTATCACGCCCACGGCCAGGCGCGACACATCTATTAACCTAGGCGGTTATGGAAAGATTCTAGCGAGGGCAGCCTTGAGGGTGCTATCTTGACACGTCAATCCATCTGTATAAAGGGGAGCGTATTTGGCCTTCTGGGCCTAACGCTATGCTACTCGCTCTGGGATAATGCGGCCCATGGTTGTCTACGGGCATGCTATGCGCCAGTATTTGATCGAGAGGATCCTAGTGATCATGATCTCTGATGCGAGGTATGAATAGGCGAGATGCAGAAGTGGCCTAGCAATACTCACAGACGTCCTACTCGGACATCTATAACTCATGAATAGCGTAGGGTTGCGGATAGCTAACTGCTTTATTCTTCTAATTAAGCAAATATAGAAATTTGGGCCTTGGTCGAACTTGCTTCAACGCGATCGGCACTTGGTCCTTCATAGAGAGCTTACAGTCTCCTTAACTTATGGCTAACACTGTACTAGCAGAGTACTACTGACTCCTTAAGCCTTGTCTGAATCCACTCAGATCTATATTACTGTTACGGACAATTCTCAATCTTATAGGCAATTCTATATAAAGTGGCCCTCTCCTGGCACTTGTACTTGAATACCTTACAAGAACCGGCTAAGGGTGCTGGCCGTTACTGACTACTGATGTGGACCCCTCCTTGAGGTACCCATGGAGTTTTATCTGATTCGGACGACTGGGCTGGGTTGTTGGGCGTCCTCATGATAAGCTTGTTAGGTAGACTAAAATGGCAATCACTTGATAAGGCTAAAGGGATGGTTGGCGATAACTCAGCCTTGGAGAACCTAGTGTTGCTAACTCTAGAATATATATATTCTGTCTCTATTTCTGGTTCTGGAATGTGCGATAATGTCAATGAACTCTAGGATGCTTTCTACCTTATCTGGGCGCCAGGCGAGGTCGTTAGACGCTAGCTGCGCCCATCTTTGTTTAACCAGCGGTCGGGCCAATGCTCTTATGAGCTTCTAAAGTCTAGGCCTGGCAACAAACACATAAGTCTACCATCACAATAAACTGAGAACTAAAAGAGTTTCTATAGCATTCCTTAACGCGAATCACATTTAACCTACTCCCTTTTAATGAGGGGGTCTGTAGTACGATCTGTATATATTTTCTATGACTAACCGGAATTTATGTAACTATAATCCTTATTATTAGTGGTTACTCATAGCGATATTTATGTATGTATATCAATAACAGCTAATTACAACATATCGGATTACAATCTAATGGTAGCAATCATCTGCAGTGTCTGAGATTGTTATTTCTATTTGACAACATAAGTCGTAACACTGTATGACAAGGATTACTTGCCGAGTTAAGCCTTACATACCTCGTTCGCGTTTTCTTGCTAACTAATGAGTATCAGCTCGTATTCAACTGACCTTCTCAACTATAATCATATTAATGGAAGAATAGGAACAATTTCATTACTGAATTCGAAGAAAACAATAACTTCATATATATATAGTAACTATATTTCAACCTATCGAAATATGATTGAAAACTACCGTAGAATTCTCGAGGCATCTAGAAGGGAGAAATACTTACTTTAGGCACGTGATCATATTGACACTAGTTTGAAACAATTCCATAAGTTAGGCTCCGGCGGGACGATGATTTTCCGGGCATATTTTACGAAAGTAACTCTGCGGTATACGCAGCCTTATGCTTCTGACACCCAAAGTTAATTTGGTTGGAAGGCGTTTATGGTAATATTGGATGATTTTTACTTGGTTTCTTCGTACTCCCTTGGGTCTGGACATTAATATACTCAGCAGAAAATAATCTAACTTCTAGAATTAATGAGGCCTTTATATGAGGCAGCAGACAAGGCAACGTGGCACTCTGTCCATCACTGCGGTCTTGCTCCGTGCCATGTTATTTAACGCGGAGGAGTTTGCTCCATGCCACTTTGCCCCTCTGGGCAGCTTGGTTCAGCCTCCTCCACCAAAATCCGACTTGGCACCCATTCGGCCTTTCCCCGGGCCCTTTCCTCGTACATATGACACTCTAAAACTCTTAACCAACATACGAATAGGCTGACTAAACGTTATAAACTTACGGGGCATAAAAATATCAACCTTGTCATCATCATCATTGTCATCATCATCGAAGTATTGGTGCCTCTGTTGGTCAGGACCTCTGTTCCTTCTAGCTCGCTCGGCTTCGACAGCTAGGTGTTGCTCTTCAGCAACCCTTGCTAACTCTTTATCTCTTTCCAGAGCTTATTCCTTAGCCAACATCCTGGTTGTAGCCTATTCCACTATCTCTTTCTCTTGTATGTTGCCCATTCTCCTCATATTTTGCAGTGTCTGTTCAAGTTCGTGATCAATTTGAACTAGGGATTTTCCTTGGCTCCTAGTCCTGGGGATGCACGAACCTAAGACTTGTTAAGCACAAAAACAACAAAATAAAAATAAAAAGGAAATAAGGACCAACAGTAAAGAAAACACAATTAACAAAAGCCTAAGTCGTATTCCCCGACAACGGCGCCAAAATTAGATGTCCCCAAATTATACCTCATGAATGAGATATAAAAAGGTCGATGTCAAATATAGAACCCAACCAGGCTTGGGGTGGACTCCCACGAGGAATATGATGAGAACTTGAATTAATGCGTTTAGCTAATACTATCAGTTTACTTATTTCCTATGGGGGGAGGGCTTGAAAACAAAATAATAAATAAGAGTAAAGAATAGTAGATGCGTAATTCAATTTTGGTTGTATTCAATCAACAAGTTGACTAGGATTGTGTTTCCCATGACTTTATAACCACAAGACTTTTATACTAGTGATCTATTAAGGTGTTTAACATGCAATATTGGTAAGTTAAATTCACCTAAATGGTTGGTCCCCTATCTAGATGATTATCACCATGCAACTTGGTCCATATACGGGTGTACGCTTAATTAACCCTTACCCTTAATATCGAATTAGCTATTCCTCGAAAAGGTCAAGCTATTAGATGAGGGTTGATAGCCTCAAATATCCATTGTTAATCCCTTTTCTCATTCATTACCCCCTTGATCCGGTAAGTAAGAATAAGTTAAATTCCAATGTTTGCAACCATTAAGAAACAATTAAAACGAAGGAAAAAAATACATGCATAAACCCCATTCAAGAATCACTAAGTATTTTTACCTATGTGTGTTAATTCATCAAGGTTCCCACAACCCTAGTTATGGGTTTAGCTACTCATATTTGAATGATCACAATCACAAAATTCAGAAAAAATCATAATTGTAACTTACAAAGATTCGTAGAATAAAACCACTTGAATTGAATAAATCACCAAAACCAATGAAAAAACTTCAATGTTACTTTAATCCTAAAAATCAAGAACAAAATTATAAACTTTGTTTCTTGAACCAAGAATAGTAGTTCACAACACTAAAATTTACGTGTAAAGTGGTAAAATAAACTATACTTCAAAAATAAACCTAAATAATGTATTTATAGTTCCAAACGAAACTTTTCCCAACTAAAAAGGGAATCCAAGTCGGCAGTGGTAACATGCCAAGTAACGACTCGTTAGGTCTCCTAACGGGTCATGGAAAGCGTCCTTGAGTCATCCTCAGCAAACTATCTAGTCTTGAAAACGGGTCACCGAACAACTCGTCAGGTTAGGGCACGAGTAATTAGGTCCCTTATGGCCATGGATCACCAAATCCTCTAGTGTACCTGATGATTTCGCATAGTATCTCATGACGAGTCGTCACATCTCCTGACAATAATGCCGCTGCAGCAGAACCCAAACCCGTGAGCAGACCATGTTGAAAATATTATAAACGGCTAAATTAAATGTGATTATTATTGTTCATACATGAGGTTGATTTAATTTTATGTTATTATACTTGTTGTGTGACTGAGTAATTCTTGTTGTGTGATGATTTGTTATGTGATGTGTTGCATTATGCGTCCCACCATTGAGGGGCGGGTTGGCATTAAATGGATGTGTGACAGAGATGACAGATAATACGAAAGGAAAGTTATCGATATGATGGTAATTGAGGGGCCTTTGGCCAAAGTTAAGGAACTCAAACGAATAGGTTACTACTATTAGATTTGGAATAAGGATTAGATACATGAGTGGCTCATGCCCGAGATGAGCATCCGGGCGAGCGGTGTAAGAGAGTACAAAAATAAGTATGGCTAAAAGACCATGTGGTTGGGTGTACGAGTGAGTACATAGACAGGTATAATGAATTCCTTCGGAATTGGTCGTCAATCCTATTTCCGATAGGGGCAGTTGACAATTGAATTCGATTTTGACCATTATTTTCATATCTGTAATAGTGTGAAAAGAAGGCCCGGCTCCAAGTTGTTCAAGAATAGTGGCGTTGAGTTTATCGATCCTTTGACTTAGGATTAGTCATTTCATACGACTGGGTGTACAGTACATGGATTTCTAGAGTCCCATGCAGATCATGAATGGAAGGGCAAGCATAAGACCCTCTGACATGTGTGTATAGTGATATGATGGAGGCGTGTGCCTGGCATATCTCGATGGTATGATTGTGATACAGAAATTATGCGGGTATGGTTAATAGACATACAACTGATAATACAAGAAGGTAATTAATAACTACTGTGATGCAAAATATACTGACATGAAACAGTTTTGAGGTGAAGAACAAGTGTAGGATACCGTTTATGGCTATTTCGTTCAGGTATGATATCTTATGACATTTCATGTATGAGGTCAGGTATGTGCATGTAATTACTATTGGGGAATTGACTCCCTCATATTGTTTTGATGACCTTGTGTGTACTTGAATAGTAACCCGTAACTGCATTTAGTTGTCTGATGTTAAATTGATTTTGTGGGCTATGGATGATAGCATGACGGGTTTGAACGAAAGATAGTATAGTACCGTGATATGGCAAGTAGAAGTTGTTATTTGATGCACTTCTAAGAAGAACGGGAAAATCCTATAGATAACTAAATAGGTTAATAAAGGGTAGAAAAGGACGTGGTCATTCATAGTGAAGTGGTAAGAGGGGTAGAAGTGCTATAATTTTATATGATGGAATAAAACAAAGCTGGACTAGGGGAAAATTAATTACTAGTTGGATAGGGTAGCAATGCAGTGGACACATTGTTGCGGCAGCAAAACTGCTGTAGCTGCCTGAGCCTTCATTGCAGCGAAAATAGAGAAAGGCAGACTGATAGGCTAATTAACAACTAGAAGCATAGGATAATTGCGTGAACCCGAATGAGTCATAAAAACCATATTGTAATGAATGAACTTGGTGGGATGTTGCCTAGGTGAATTAATTGATGAATTTAGTACTGTTGATTGTATATTGATTTTTATGTTGTTGTGTTAACTATCCCTAGTCGGCCGATGATGCCTACCAGTATGTGTGGTGTACTGATACTACCTTGCTACACCTTTTCTTTTGGGTGTAGGATATGGAAGGTTGAAGTTTCCTTGATTGGCATGGAGTACTCAACACCAGCTTCAGTGTTCCTCTTCCAAATAAAGATGGGTCATTTTGTTTGTCAAGTGTTCAAATAGAGCTCTTGTACCTTTCTAGACTAGATCTTGGGAGAGTCATGTTAGCAGGAATTTGTAATGTTATTTTGTTGAGAAATTTTAACAAATAATTAAAAGTAAATGTGAATGCTAGAAGTTATTTTCTTGTCTAATTGATAGAAATATTGTAAAGGTTCTCTTATCGAGTAGAGTCAATGTGATGCCCACACGACCTGTTTAGTTGGGTCGTGACAAGTTGGTATTAGAGCGTATAGGTTACCGGTCTACAAGTACAAGAGCAATGTCGAGTAGACTCCTGTGGATTGGTTTTTAGAAGTCTACATCTAATCTTCGGGAAGCTATAAGGCATTTAGGAAGTCACACTTATTTCTTTTCCATTGTGTTGTCCGCTTGTGTCAATCGCTCGAGTTGAGTCCAAGTGATATCTGGAAGATTCCAATTAATGTATGAAAGATTCCAATTAGTATCTCGACCGGCCTAATTGGTATCTGCCTAAGTGTGATTAGAAGAAACCATGATAAGATTGGTGAGTGAATTTGACTGAGTTTACCAGAGAAACAAAAGGAATCGTGTTATATATTTGATCTGCTTAGCGAGTTTCGCTACAGCGAAGGCTTCCCCGCTGCAGTGGACTCGCTACAGCGCAAGAGGTACTACTGCCACGGACCCGCTGTCGCGGTAGGATGACCGCTGCAGCGGACGTGGTCAAGCAGAATGACAGATTTCAGAATTTCAGTACCCCTGCTACAAGCATTAGATAACAAATAACACCTAGTGAAAAAAATAGGTAAGCAATTTGAATATAAGTAACTTACTATGATATCATAAAGAGGGCCAGCACGACTAATGTCTGAGGATGCCAAACAGGAATCCGTACATCAAGGTAGTACCAATATTATCATTCAACTAGCAAAAATCAAAAAAGAAAGAAATTAGAATTGTCTTACAAGCACCAAAAGGGGGCTACCCAACAAAAAGTTATAAAGCTAAAAACAAGGGAGAACACTGCAACCCATCTAGCTGGAGGCCTCGTCGCTATTGCTTCCAGCCTCATCATCCGCTCTCTCCTCGAACCCGTTGAGGAAGGAGAACTCGGGGAGATTATGCCGGGTCGCATGAGGTGTCCTAGCACTGGGAGCGAGGGTCTTCAGAATCTTCTTAATTCCCTTCCATATGCACACGATTAGCTTGTCACTAGAGCACCTCTTCATCTTCTCCTTCTCCAGATCCTCCCAGAGCTCAACATGGGCCTAGGCTAGGGCAGCAATTGCCCCTTGCATCTCTCTTGAATCGACAGCAGCTGCACCGGAGGGTCGGCTGGTGGAAGGACAGCTGGCAGAAGGCCTGCTGGGGGAAGGAGGTCTGGGCAACCCTCTAAGGATCTCCCTAATAGCTGCCATCTCGGCCTCGATAAGCTCGAATGGCCCCAACGGTCTAAAAGTATCATCCTCGCTATCACCCTCATCCAAGGCATACTTTATCTTCTTCTTGCCCCTCCCTGGAGCCCCTTTCACCCTTAAGGGATCGAAGGGCCTATCACAATCCACGATGACATTCCGGGACTCCTGGTGCACTTGGGCACACTTGCATAGCTTGGTAATAAGGGAAGAAAACAGCAGGCCAGTGATAGTCTTCGTGTGGAAATACCTCCACTCCTAAATAATGTGGGCCCCCACATTGACCCTCATCCCACTCAGAATAGTAGCCACCACCAAAGCTCGATGATAAGTCACGTTCGTGATATTAGAGGACGGGTAGATCCTCCGGGACACTAGATTGAGCCACCTCCTGGCCTCCACTGTAAAGAGGGTATTCTGAATACCCGTCCTGGTAATGCCGTAGTTGGTAGTAGCCCTCCGCTCTTCCACCACCAAAGTGTCCACCAGCCACTGCCCGTTCCCTAGCACATCACGATTCTTTAGCTCAGACTCGGGTGGGTTTGGCAGACCCAAGGAATCATTGATAGCAACAGGGGTCAAGATAATTAGTATGCCTCGAACATAGGCCACTGGCTCATCTGGCTCCAGGAGATGATGGGGAGGTCAGCAGAAAACTCCTGAACCCAAGCCTCATTGGCCTTACCCAGGTCCTCCATCAAAGGGCCTCACCCGATCTCATGAAGGAGCGTATATAACTCTAGGGCTTTTTCCTCCACGTCCTGCATAATGAAACTCCTCTTGTGCAGTAGATCCTTCGTGGCTTGTTTGCTATATCGGAATTGATATTAGTTGTTAATAAAGTGGATGTAGTCCTTGGTGTGAATGTTGCTGCTGGAAGAGGCCATGATAACAAACTTGAAATAAAGGAAGAAGATTAGAAGTGAACAATGCGGGAGGGGAAGAAAAGAAAAGCAAGTTGGAAATTGAAAGGAGGTATTACCCAGCTAGACTGCTGCAGCGGTTGACGCCTGCTATAGTGGGTCCGCTTCAACAGAAGAGGGACTGCTGGGATGGTACCGCTGCAGCGATAAAGGGTCCGCTGCAACGGACACCGTCTTCCTCATACCTCTGCATCCCATCAATGGAGGTTGAAAGTTCAAACTCCCTAATCTACCAAACTAACTACAGATTGGGCAAGGGGTTCGGCTTAACCTTTCCCTACCAACAATTTTCTGTTTCAATAGGGATCGATTCAAGCCCGAAGAGAAAAAATCAATCCAAACCATCACCCTACTCAAACCCCCCATTCACAATCCCACAACCACATGAAACTAGCTAAAAATACGTAGAGAATGAAAGGAAATACTTGAGAACGTAAGAATTACGAGCATGCTTTGGAAATATAGCCTAATAAGCAGAAAGGAAAACCTACCCTCCCCACTTCAAAAACTACTCAAACATGAGGGTAATGGACACAATATTGCAAGAAAAGGACACAAATGAAGCCTATAATCATAAGAGTAGAGCATTTACCTGAGAAAATATCGAATTCTTACCGGGGGAAGTTGAGAGATTTTATGCAAATGGAATTGAAAAAGTTGGAAAATGAACTTGGAAACCCTCTTTTCTTTCTTCAACTGACCCTGATTGTCCGGTGCAGCAGAAATTCCACACGTCACAGAGGATTGTCAAAAAAAATATTGACTGTTGAAATTTTGTGGCCGAACCTCTCCTTTCCAAAAATAATCGGTCCGGAGTCCAAAATATAGGAGTTAAATAAGTCCCGACACTGACTAGGAGTAAGAGGAAATTTGCGGTAGATTTAACCACGCCTCGAAATCGTAGCGTCGTTCGGGGATGAATGAATTTTTAATTGGTACTTGATGTAACGACCCACCCAACCATTATAGCATTCGACCCCGTAAAAATTGGGCGAATTAAAATTTTTAGAAATTCATAATAAATCTCTGATAAACGAAGAATGTATGGAGAATATATTTGAATGGGCGTAGTCGAGATCAGGCGGACTTAAGTTAGTGTCCACCGCGGCGAAAATGGTTTCCACCACAGCGAACCGCTGCACCGGGAAGGGTGTCCGCTGCAGCAGATGACGCGGACCAGAAATCTGCAATCTCGTTCTGATTTGGATATTAAAAACCTAGTCCTTGAGGAGGACTTATTAAAATATCTAAAAACAGAAAATAGACTTTTTAGAGGAAAACAAAAGAATCCAAGGGTGGAATTTGACATCCATGGCTAGGAACTCTTGCAAGGAAATCAAGAAGGGGAATAGCCACAGATGAAGATGATCGGGACAATAGATTGGCGTCCAGGTAGGTTATGGTTTGCTCACTTTTGCATTAGACTTTGGTTAGCTAAATATACACGTGCGTATGATTTGTATGCTTTCGATGAGTAGGACTGTACTTTTAACTATGTTATGGTCTATTAATCGGAATCCGTAAAAATCTAAGAATGAGTGTATTAGAAGAGAGGCGACGAAAACTCATAATGAGGTAAAAACCTAGGGGAGATACTTCAATCGATAAATGGATACTTGGTCTAGGATATGCTTTGAGTCAAATGTTGTTGAGGAGATTAACTTTTGGGTGTAGTCGACAGAATGTTCCTGGGTATAAGTATGGATTTCTTCCTTCTTGGAAACGAAACCCTAGACGTGTAAAATCACATAGACTCTGTGTAGGGGATGTGATTTCAGGACTGATTAATAAGCTATAACTATGTTTGAGCGTGAGATAAAGCGAGTGGCATAGGATAGTAATCCCTTACACAATGACTTGAATATGCTGTGGTTAGTGTTGTATTTTTCAAATTAATGATTGTTGTTCGTATTAATTGTGACACTGTGGTAAGATAATTATTGATGTAAGCTTGTTATGATAATATTTCATTATAATGGGTAGAAATAAACCAAAACGTGGGGGAAACGGGAATAAAAACTGGTCGTAGTATTGCCAGCAGTACCGCTGCAACGGATGGTATACCGCTGCAGCGAGACCATTATAACGACAGTAATGCCGCTGCAGCAGAGCCAAACCAGTGAGCTGGCCAAGTCAGAAATCTTATAAATGGATGAATTAAATATGATGATTATTGTTTGGATATGAGGTTGAATTAATTTTATGTTATTTTACTTGTTGTGTGACTGAGTAATTCTTGTCGTGTGATGTGTTGCATTATGCGTCCCATGATTAAGGAGCGGGAGCATTAAATGAATGTATGTCGGAGATGATAGATAATATGGAAGGAAAGTTATCAATATGATGGTAAATGAGGGGCCTTTGGCCGAAGTTAAGAAACTCAGACGAATAGGTTACTACAATCAGATTTGGAATAAGGACTGGATACATGAGTGGCTCATGACCGAGGTGAGCATCTGGGTGAGCGGTGTGAGTGAGTACACAAACAAATATGACTAGAGGACCATGCGGCTGGGTGTACGAGTGAGTACACAGACAGGTATGATGAATGTTCATACGGTTGAGTGTACAGTACATGGATTTCTAGAGTCCCCTACAGGTCATGACTAGAAGGGCAAGCAAAAGACCCTCTGGCATGTGTGTACAGTGATATGACGGAGGTGTGTGCCTGGCATATCACCAATGGTATGATTATGAGACAGAAATTATGCGGGTATAGTTGATAGAAATACGACTGTAGATACAGAAAGGTAATTAATATACCAGCATGATGCAAGATATACCAACATGAATCAGTTTTGAGGTGACGAACAGGTGTGGGATACCGTTTATGGCTATTTAGTTTAGGTATGATATCTTATGACATTTCTTGTATAAGGTCAGGTATGTGCATATACTTACTATTGGGGAATTGACTCCCTCATATTGTTTTGATGAACTTGTGTGTACTTGAATAGTAACCTGTAACTGCGTTTTGTTGTCTAATGTTAAATTGATTTTGTGGGCTATGGATGATAGCATGACGGGTTTGAACAAAAGATAGCGTAGTACCATGAGATAGAAAGTAGATGTTGTTATTTGATGCACCTCTAAGAAGAACGGGAAAATCCTATAGATAACTAAATAGGTTAATAAAGGGTAGAAACGAACTTGGTCATTCATAGTGAAGTGGTAAGAGGGGTAGAAGTGCTATAATGTTATATGAAGGAATAAAACAGAGCTGGACTAGGGGAAAATTGATTACTGGTTGGATAGGATAGCGCTGCAACGGACACATCTCCGCAACTGTAGAACCACTGTAGTCGCCTGAGCCTTTGCTGCAGCGGAAATAGAGAAAAGCAGACTGATAGGCTAATTAACGACTAGAAGCATAGGATAATTGAGTGAACCTAAATGAGTCATAAAAACTATATTATAGTGAATAAACTTGGTGGGATGTTGCCTAGGTGAATTAATTACTGAATTTAGTAACGTTGATTGTATATTGATTTTTATGTTGTTGTGTTAACTAACCCTAGTCGGCCGATGATGCCTACCAGTATGTGTGGTGTACTAATACTACCTTACTACACCTTTTCTTTTGGGTGTAGGATGTGGCAGGTTGAAGTTTCCTTGATTGGGGTGGAGTACTCAGCACCAGCTTCAGTGTTCCTCTTCCGAATGAAGCTGAGTCATTTTGTTTGTCAAGTATTCAAATAGAGCTCTTGTACATGTCTAGACTAGATCTTTGGAGAGTCATGTTAGCGGGATTTTGTAATGTTATTTTGTTGAGAATTTTTAGTAGATAATGAAAAGTAAATGGGAATTCTAGAAGTTATTTTCTTGTCTAATTGATATAAATATTGTAAGGATTCTCCTATCGAGAAGAGTCGATATAGGAGAGTCGATATAGGTGCCCGTACGACTTGTTTAGTTGGGTATTACAGAAAATGACAAAATTTAGGGAACCGTGGGAGATACGAAAAGGCAAACTACAATGTCTTGACATGTTTTGGAAGATCTATGTTTAAATTTTTTTCATGTACTTCACGATTTTTCCCCATTATTACTTTAATATACATGTGAAATGGCAAGTTTAGTTAATTATTTATTTTAGCCGATAAGTATTGACTTTTGGTATATGAATATTCGACAATTTCGAAACCATCTTAGCGGTTAAGTCTGCTTAATTTCCTAGTGTTTGTTTCCATGTTTGTATGTATCAAGATTCATATTAATGTGCAATTATTCAATGACGAGAAGATTGAACATTTGATGGACTAAAAGATAGAAGTATAAAAAGGAACTGATGCTCGTGATAAAGATGAATAGGTTTGTTGACCTTACTCTTGTATAGCAACAATTTGACTCTATAGTGCATTGTTATAAAATATGAGCTTCCAACTACAATCTTGTACTAAGGCTGCAAGTTTTTAAGAACAAAAGTATGTTAATGTGAAAACTATTCTTAATTTTTTTTTCCAGTAATACCTTTGTTCAAATATATTTTAGACATAACAAATCCAACTAAAGAAAAAAGAATACCTCATGAAAATTTTCATTAGGAACTTAAGAACCGTTAGTTATGAATAATGGTAATTTTAACTTCTAATTGAAAAGTAATCCAATGACGGATTTTTCGCTTTTATTACCCTTTAAGAATAAATTTTACATTGGGGTAAAATTGTAATTTAATAGTTTTTCTAATATTTAGGATTCTAAAATCAATTAAATTTTTTATTGTTAAATCTTATTTTATTTGAATTATGTTAGAAGTCCTAATATATGACTGTTTAAAATAGAGATATAATTTGAGAGAAATAATAGTATTACATTTTATTTTTCTTGTATTTACATAAGCAAAATTTCATATATTTGATATTATATGAAAATTAAAGAAAATTTGGAGAAACTTTTATGAAACTCACAAAATAAGAGCAGCTCAATTGCAGAAGATGAATAGAGGCTTCTGATTTGTACCAAATAGTGGCTTATATAAAGGAAGAGAAATATATCAATTTGCTTGTAAAATGGTCAACTTTGGCATCTCCGTCGCTCTAAGGGTCTTGAGACAATATCGACATCGTCTCCCTGTCATAGAGGTTTGGCCCAATTCTGACCTTGCCTTCCCATGAAGCCGTTTGGATCACATTCACATATATGGTTGTTGTTGTCACATATATGGTGGTTGACTCTACCTAAGCCCGATACTCGAACTCCCCTCAAGGAAGCTTACTTTTAGTATTTGCACATGAGTATTGTCACGTCCCAAATTTTGGTGGGGCGGACCGGCAGTCAGTGCCTTAACCTGACTAAGCGGATCGATCTCTATATGAACGTAAGGACATCACATTTGCAGAAGTAAAGATCTAAACAAGTTATCTTGAGAAAGTGAGCAATGTTATGATAACTTTCATACTTACCAATGCCATGCTGCCTCTTTTTTATTTTCAGTTCCTATGAAATTAGAAAATTATATTCCAGGACAAGATAATAAACCTACTTGTGTAACTTTTGGATTTGATAACTTTATGAGCTTATCTTATTAGATGATATTAGGATACTTTTATAGATCAATTGGTGAGGCTAACTATAATATTTTCTTCTTACCTCTTGAAGCACACTATATCTATTGTTGAATAGCAATTATACTTCATATTGACTTGTCCTGTTTCAGATAAATTACTTATTTTCTCAATTTTTAAAAGATTGTTAGGCGTATATTTTATGATTTGAGCTTTAAAAGGTGAGGCATTAACCGTGGTTTATAATGGAACAACTTCTTATCACAGAGTTCTACTGATCTCATTGTCTTTATCTACAATATAGCAATCCAGAAACGTGCTTCATAATTTCCTATTTAAAAACAGTCGACACTTAAAAGCAGCATTAGCAGATGCATTTGCTCATAGAGTAGATCAATACAGGACTTATATATGTAAAACTTTAATTCATTTCCACATATATTTAGATCTTGGGTTAAATTAACATTGTGGAATTAAAGACTTATTAATTTCAATGAAGTGATACCACAAAGCAAAAACATGTTTTGTAATCTTTTGTTATAATTCACAGATGATTCTAAATTGCAAACTGTTGGGCCCATGCTACGCCTAGGCAAGATCATCTAGTATATATATAATCACCAAATTCTTTTAAGTGTCGATGTCTAATTTCATATTTTCATTTAAGGATGTATATCTTTTTCTTCTTCCTTCTCAGTAAATCAAACGCAATGATGTTTTTCATCCTTAGTTGGGTTTGTCGTCTCAACCTTAATTCTGAATCTTTTCGCTATTATTGATTGCTCTTTCACTCTTCATAAAATCAGGGCGGTTCTATGTACAAGCTTGGGGGTGCCATGATACCCGGACATTTCAATCAAATTTCGATTGAAACTCTGTATTATATATGTATATATGTATGAGAATGTGTAGAAATATAAAGCATGCCACCCCGAGTAACACTAATGGCAAAAAGTCATGTTTTACTCTTTAAGAGTCACGAGTTCGAATCTGCTCTCGAACGTTCTTTTGAAAAATATTTAATAGAGGCTGCTTTATTATTTATAAAAATTTCATGGTTATATAGAATTGAACACTAGATCTCTACTACCTATAAGCCCACACAAATCAATGAGCTAAGGCTCTCCTTATTATCAAAATTGATGGTAAAACCTATTAGTATTCTCTTATATAAATATTGGACAAAATCAATCATGAAATCCATTTACTCCTCTTTGTAAATATTGCAATCGACGCTACTGTTCAAAAGATGTGGCACTCAGAACTTCAAAATCCTGAATCCGCCTCTATATAAAACTAATCTTTCTTTGCACAAATAGTCAATATATATAATCTCTGACATGTAATTTCCTTTGTTTCTCTCAATAGAGTGAGATTATTAATAAATTATTGTATATGTATGTATCATTAAGACCTCATTTATGTTGTATTTAATAAATGTCTTAAATTTAATCATCCGTTCCTTCTTAAGAAAATCAAGAACTCTACATCCTCTCTGACATTTATGCAAGAATACTACTCTATGAACTGTAGCTAAGTACATAAAAAAGTGTAAGTCATAGATAGATTGCTATTAGAAATAAAAATAGTCCAGCGCAGAATAATACATTTAGAGTTTAATAGGTAAAACATACTTCAATCCTGGATGAGCTACCCAAATCTTAATCAAGACGTGAAAATAGTAGTTGAATTTAGAGAAAGTATACATTGATAATTGATTCCTATTCCCTCATTAATTTAGATCTCTTATTTAAGGTTAGGTGAATTTTTACTAATACAAACATAAAAGTTAGGCAACTGAACACTTAATAAAATGAGAACTTTAATGATTCATCACTCTTTGTTGAGAAAACAACTATGATAAGGGAAGTCGTCTACATTAGGATAGATCCGTCTAAGCTAGGATAAAGTTTTATCGCTTTGTTTATCAAAGTTTGAACTTTTCTTTGATGCCAGGCAATAATAATTAATCATTTAATGCTTTTATTCTTTTGAAGATCTTGTGGGATGTGTGTGTGTATAATATAAACATTATATATAAGCTCCTTGCCTTTTCAGCATGTGTTTTTTCATAATTCTAATCAGTTTTATTATTTTTGTTCAATATTTCAACAACATTTTTTCCCTATCTGAAATATAAATTACATATTTAATTTTTCCTTCCTTTCCATTTGTTTAAATCACTACTAACAATTCATGCCTTTTAATCCACACCGGCACAGGATTATACCGAGACACTCCTAAATTCTCAATTTAAAACTTTACGCTAAAATTACAAAACACAACTAGACAATAAAAACTTCCAATAACGTCTGACTTAACCCATACAACCATTGAATGGTGACATTAACAAATATACAAGAAAATAAAAAAGAATATGAGCAAGAAGAAAAAAGCACATGAACATAAAAGAGGAATAAAGTGGTTTGAGTTAATAAATGTGTAAGGTTAAAATCAATCTAAAAGCTATTTAGGCTGAAATGGGCTAAAAATGGGCTGAGTCATGCCCGCCAATTTGACTGAATTATTTTGAATGACCCACTACCTTTATCCTACTCCACCCTTTACTCAAGATCACCCTTCCCCTACGCGCGAGCCTAAATCAATATACGTCTTTAACTCGAGACCCAAGCCTCGATCGTCGTTCTCAATTTCAAAATTAAGACCTAACCTCGATAAAACCCTGACCTGAGACATGAAAGTTGAGATTACAGACCCAATCTAGAGATCGACCCAACCCTAATGCAACACTAATAAAAAAGTATAAAAACTAATCTCAGGAGGTTGGTCTTTATTCTCTTTATTTATATTTTTTTAAAGAAAAAAAAACAGACCTCCTAAGATTTTTTTTAAATATTTTTTTTTTGCAAAAGAGATCTTTAAAGCTCGATTTTTTGCAAAAGAAATTAAAAAATACTTAAAAACCAACCTCCCGAGGTTGTTTTTGCAAAAGATAAAAATTATTCTTAAAGCAAAGAAAACAAACCTTCAAAGGTCATTATTGTTAAAAAAATAAATATATATTGTCTAAAAATCAACCTCGAAGGTCTGTTTGCATTTTTTCAATCTTTTGATGTCAGTTTTTTAAATTTTTTTAGTTGTGCCAGACCCTACCTGATCAAAGACTCGAGACACAAATCGGGACAAAAATTCTCACCCATAAAAAAATAAAAGTAAAAATCGTAAGTAGAAAATATAAATTAAAGTAACTTCAAATATGAGCTAGAATTGGGCTAGTATTGGACTAAATTGAAGACCACTTAAGAATGAGTTATGTTGAAATTGATTTCAATATAAAATTATCTTATGCCTGATCCATAAAATATTCAGCAAATTGAACACTCAATCAATTTTTGGGTCGTAGTTGAAATACCTACTTTAAGTGATGTTCAAAATATCTTTACATCCTATATAATAATTTGTTTCCATGAAAAATTTGTAAATCATAAAATAATATACATATGGATGAAAATATAATGCTAAATTTAAGAGTTTTCGATTGTGATGTAAGAGGAGAAAGAGAACTATATGCAATTGACACTTTATAATAAAAAATTTATGCTTCACGAGAGTCATCTTTTGTATCACTATCTAATTCAAATATGAAATACATGTCTGTTTATAATTTCAATGTATTCTTCCAGCACTAGCATTTTGATGTATAGATATGATAAAACTGCTAGAAAAACAAATGTGAAATAGAATAACTTTAAAGAATTATATTAATTAAGAAAAACATATCAAATTTAATTTCTTCCACGACAAGAAAGTACCAGCTGATTAAGGTGCAAAGGATTATAAGTAATGGCATTCCTAGTGAGCTTAGCATTGGTTGATCTGAATTGAATCTAGTGAGCCATTCAATTATTAATAAGCTCAAAATTGACTTGTAGATCCATTTTCTCATTTCCCATATGGCATAAATTATGCAACATGTAGTGATGTGTTGTGAGTTTACAGCATTTTCGAAGCTTAAAACTGAGAAAATAACATGGACTTAGGTGTTTTATATGGATATAAGAAATTTTTACTTTGATTTCAGGGAAAATAAGTGTTGGAATCAAGATATGCAAAAGAAGCTTTAAAATACAGAAAATTAGCTAAAGTATCAGTCTCAGTATGAGCCGTACCTTGATTGTACGAGCCGTATTGAGAATTGTGATGAAAGTCAGAAGGCTGAGTATGGAAGAAGGCAACCTACGACTCTCAGTACGATCCGTAATTGGAGTCATAAAAATATTTAGAAGAAATTACACAAAGGCGGACTTCTGGTATGGATGGACTCATGAACCGTGGCATCAATGTACGAATCGTACCATGAGTCATGGTAAACTTCAAAGGATTTTCAGTACTTGGCAGAACTTTAGATACTATAGACAGTACGGGTCGTGGCAAGAAGGTATGAGTCGTACCATAACACTAGTGAAGAATTCCAGAAGATGTCAAAGTTCTCAAAGCCAAACCACGAAAGCAATGTACGACTCGTAGGAAGCATGTACGAGTTGTATCAGCATACCAAACACTTAGCCAAATCTACAAGAGCCAAGAACTTATGGACAGCAGGTACGACCCGTACAATCCTGCTATGGGTCGTAGGACAAATCATGGCACAGGCAGCACCTGATATGGAAAACTCCCTGTTAGCTTAGGAAAAGATTTCTAATGTCTATATAAATATCCTTTATTTTTTATTTTAGTTAAAGTAGGACAAAACTGAGTTTTTAGACGTTTGAATAGTTACATTTGTGGACTTTTATCGATTTTTGAGGAACGATTCTTGGGATAAAATTCTTGATTTCTCACATTGTTCTTGAGGTTGTTCTTGAATAATCAAATCTGATTTTCTTTCAATCATTGATGTAAGTATTTAAATTATGTGTTTCTTTATGAATACAAATTACAATCTTACAACCATGAGAAGCTAAAACCTCCACAACTAGGGGTTGTAGGAATCATGGAGGATTAACAAACCAGGGTTACACAAAGTGATTCAAAATCAATGATAAAATTTTGTATTATATTCTCTTCATGTTTAAACGTTTCTTAACGGTGTACAATGTTAGGACTTTCCCGAATTCTTTACTTGCTTGAACCTAGAGATGTAGAGATTAGGAAAAGAGAATTACAACAAAGACTTAATCTTTATGATCATTGTATTAACTTGAGCTGTGGTCGCAGGAGAGTTAAATTTGGAACATATTGATAACTGTTAGTTTGAAATCACTCATGATACCTGACCCAGTGATTGAGTATCGTCATCCAATAGGGACGAACCAATCATTTGGATGAACCCTAGTTATCAGCTCTACAAGTAAGCATTGGGATTGATCACATGTGTATACCCGAAGTAGTTATGAACCCATAGGGAACACTTACCCTAGTGTTTTTCAAATCTTGATTTAAATCACAATTTTAATCTGTGTTTTACCATTGTTTTCTTGAAACCCCCAAATTGGAGATAACTCACAAATAAGTTCACTTGCCAGCATTAGTCTAGATCTTCCATATTTCCTGTTCGACCCCAACCTCTTAGTTGGGTTCTTTATTGACAACATCCACTTTATACTTCGTCAGGAGGTGTGATTTTGAGCATTATCAAAACGTGGCAGAATTGTCGGGGAATACGGCTAAGATTAGATTAATTGCTTGTATTTGACTTTTAATTGTTATTTCCTGAATTACGTTTTCTTTTTATTTTTGGATATCCACAGGTTGTTACTTGGTGAGTGCCAAGTACTCATCAGAGTGGAAACCCCCTGATTTCATTGGATCCTGAACTTGAATGAACACTGCGAAGGATGGAAAATCACGAGCAAAGAGATGCTCGCATAGCTAAAGAAGCTAGGCAAGCTGCACTTCAGGATGAGATCGTGAATGCTGGTCGACATGAGAGGTGCAACAGAGGCCAAAGATATGCCCCTCAGTTCTTCGATGAAGATGAACCAGACATCGATGAAGTCGGATCAACCGGAGCAATTATACCACCGCCGCTGCCTGCTGGGGCCAAATTTGACATCACGAGCACTATGATTCAATTGTTAAACATGAAAAGGGTGTTTAGTGGTCATGCAACTGACGATGACAACTTGCACTTGATGAACTTTGTGGGAATATTCAAGGCATATAGATTGCCCGGAGTCATCAAAGATGCCATCAGACTCAGACTTTCCCCTTTTCTCTGTCTGGGGAAGCCACTTTATGGTTATCGAAGTTGCCCAATGACTCCATAACCAATTGGAGGGATCTCAAGCAAGCTTTATTGGAAATATTCTTTCACCCTCCAGGATGCTTTAGCTCAAGGATGAAATTTATAACTTCCGACAACTAAAAACGGAGGCACTTCATGAAACATGGTTGAGGTTCAAGAAGAAGTTGTCAAAGTGCCTGAACCATAAGATTTCAGATGACAGATTGTTGGAAATCTTTTACAGGTCCTTAAACAACAATACCAAAGCTGTAATAGACACAGTGGTGGGAGGAGAACAGATGAGTCACACCTGGCAGCAAACTGCTACCATTATTAATAGGGTGACAAAAACAAACAGGGCATGGCACACACGGGAGGCAGACGCAGCGGCCGGTACATATGTTGTTGGTTTGACTGCTGACCAACGTAGGAAAGAAGAAGAGCATGACCAGGAGTTGGCTCATATGCGCGCATCATTGGATTTTCTTACTAAGAACATCATTGGAGCTAGAGCTAGAAAGGTGAACGCAGTTGGGACACAAGGACAGGAGCCGGGCCAGACCACTCAAATTTCGAGGAGGAGAAAAACTTCTTGGGCAACCAGGTGGCGGATTTTCGAGCCAACGCCCAAGGTTCTGGACAAGACACTTGGTACCAAGGTTCTGAAAACCAAGGTTGTAACCAATATAGAGACAAATATAACTGGAATGGGTACAGAGACAAAATCCGAGCTAGTGAACACGAAGGAGATTGGAGAAGAAATGACGACTACCGCAATGACTGAGCTGGAGTGTACCTGCCTCCTAATGCACGCAAGGGGGAGGCTGGACAGTCAAAGTTAGAGAGCATGATGGCTAAGATGCTAAAAAAAGTGAGGTCCACTGATGATTAGTTGAAATAAATTCATGGTGATATATCAAGCATGGGTCAGAGAGTGGAGTCACATGCGACGACTATCAAGCAGATTGAACAACAGCTAGGGAACCTGTCAGCATCTATAAACCCTAGGAAAAAGGGTACATTACCTAGCAACACAGTCTAAAATACAAAGAATGATGGTCACTATATGGCTGTGATGACTAGGAGTGGAAAGACTATTGTTGACCCCCTCTATCGATTATAGATGAAAGGAAGAAAGAGAGCGTAATGAAAGATGATGACGATGTTGCTAAGAAGGAATTTAATGAGGGTGCTCGAGTTTCCTGAGGTCCTAGTTGGTGAAAAAGGGCGTGAAGTTGAACAACGGGCAATGCAAGTTTACAAGGCTATTCTGCGGCTACCGCCACCATTCCCCCAAAGAATGATGAAGAAGGCGGAGAATGGTAAGTTTTAGAAATTCTTGTCAATGCTCAAACAATTATCTGTGAACATACCATTGGTCAAGGCATTGGAACAAATGTCGGGATAACTAAGTTCATGAAGGACCTTATGACGAAGAAGAGGTCGGTGAGTTATGAGCCCGTTGATAATGTACACCATTTTAGTGCCATAGCTTCATGGGTCCTGGCCCAGAAAAAGGAAGATCCAAGTGCTTTTACCATTCCATGCATAATTGGTGATGTTGAGTTCATAAGGGCACTATGTGATCTGGGAGCAAGCATAAATCTGATGCCACTGGCTTTTGTTTAAGAAGTTAGACTTGGGAGCCCCCACACTGACTACCATGCGGCTGCTGATGGCTGAAAGAACTGTGAAAAAGCATGCAGGGATCTTGTTCGATGTTCTTGTCAAAGTTGACAGATTTATATTCCCAGCAGACTTCGTGATCCTTGATTGTGAGGTTGATTATGAGGTCCCCATCTTTTTGGGGCGACCATTCCTTGCTACTGGGAGGGACTTAGTAGATGTGGAGGCTGGCCAGTTGAAGTTCAAACTAAATAAAGAAGAGGTCACCTTCAACATCTGCTGGTCAATGAAGCAACCGAAGGAATATAGAGTGGTCTCAGCGATAGAAGATGAATCCGAGTTCCTTGGCGAAGTCTGAGTAGTCAATAGACTTGCATCGTGCTATGATGATAAATTAGGCATTTCTTAGGAGGCAACCCAAGTGGTGGCTTGGTGAATTTTGAGTAGCTGAGCCACCTGCGTCATGCCGCGATTTCAAATCAAGCGCTTCTTGGGAGGCAACCCAAGTGACTTAACTAATGTGTATTTAGTGTGCAGGAAAAACAAAAATAGGTGGCAGAAAAATTGCTGAACAGGAAGGTGCTACGGTTCTTAGTATGACCCGTGAGAGGGTTGTACGAGTCGTGATGAGAATCATAGATGTACTTCAGTGCATGAGTTCAGAGTATGGCTAGTCCTACGACTCGTAATTTAATTGTATGGATCGTAGTACTTACTGTGCCTATGAAATGTGCTAAGCAGGGACCACAATGAATAGCAAATACTTACGAGTCATTGTACGAATAGTACCCCATTTGTATGAGTCATAAGATGCGCTCGTAGGTCCACAAGTAAGTTTCTCAATCTCTCTGTTACGGGTCCAAGGGATGAGTCATAGGGACTTCCTACGACTCACGGTACGAGTCGTGACGGGCCAAAATCCTAAAAATACCCAACTCGGCCCAGACTTTTCAAGTCTACCCTATAACGTATTTAAACTCAAAACAAAGTGTACCCTTCTCCCATGCACTCAAAACCGAAGTCATGACCAAAACCCACGACTCCCTCACACCCGTAACTCAAAATCAAAGTTCAATCGAGAAACTTCTTGCTCAATCAATCTCTCCCAATCCTAATTTCTGACTACTAGTCTAAGTAAACAAGTATCAAGTAAGTATATTGCCTTAAATTTGATAAAATTTGTATGCTTGATGTATCTGAGATAAATCCCCTGCGAGTCCTCGTTATTGCTTGAAAAACTCGAAAAAGATAGTGACCAGGGGTGTGATTAAGCCATTTGTGATCGGGAATGAACTCAAAGTTGGTGAAATTACATACTGAACCACTAACAAACTGAGTTAGGTGTAGTGATTAAGAAAGGGAGGGATGAATAATTGTAGAATAAGTGAAAATACATGCCTAGACCTGGGGAATTCTGAGTACCCAAAATGAAGAATAAAAATCCCTGTAAACTGAACCAACGAGGCAGGGATAGGCTTCATGAGACATTTTATGACTCTTGGTTACATACTAAAACTCGTAGGATGGATCGTTAGGACTGTCCCAAGCCAAATTTGAAAATACACAAGGTGAGAATCCTTGTACGACTCGTGGTTTACTACTACGTCGTACCTTAGAGGTGTAGCATTGACCTAAGAACATTATGGGTCTCAATATGATATGTACCTCCAAGGTATGACCCGTACTATTGACTCGTGATAAACTTCAGAGGACATAATTCTAGCTTTCTTTTTCTCCGTTATGGAATTATAACCCTCTTTCTCTATAGGTACAATGACACTAAGTGCAAAGCATCAAAGGCAACTGCACGGAGGACTCTACTTGACGAAACCACCGAATCTGATCAAGCAGGAAGCTCCCCTAGTGGTTTAGTAGAGGAGTATAGGGTCGATAAATTAGAAACTGATAGGACTCGAACCATTAGGGTGAAGGCCAGAGCCCAAGCCATGGCGGCTACTGCCACATCTACTGGAGCTCCCCAGTATGAGGAGGGAGCTAAGAAAGGAGCTCAAGAGTTTGGAAGTGGCTCTAATATAGAAGAGGGATCCGAGGAGACCCAATCCGGAGAGGCAAGTAGTGGTGCTGGTTCAGAGGAGGAGGAACCAAACGCCGAGCAGGAGCAGACTTCGCCTAGGGAGAAATGCACTATTTGGTGGAGATTGCCAGGAGCTCAGGAGATATATGAGTAGGGCATTTCTCTCACCGCCAAAAATAAACCTAGGTGGAGCATTCAAGAAGAGCCGCGGATCCTCACAAATTCATTGAACGAGGTGGAGGAGATGAAACGGATATTCAGTTTCTATGACTTTGAATGGATGGCTAGGGCTCCAGACCAGTACACTCCAGAAATTGTCCATGAATTCTATGCCAACCTTTTGGCTACCATGGAGCAGAAGGCCAAAGAGGGGAAAAAGTTGAAAGATCATCCCAAATTGGATAGTGTTCTAGTCAGAGGCCGAGAGTTGACATATCCGAGTGCACCATTGCTCGAATATTATATAGGCCCCAGTTCATACCTCCACCTGCTACGCCATAATATAAGTATTGGGTGGAGGCACTAAAACAAATCAAGCAGTTGGGTTTTGCTGAAAGGAGGAGGCAGATACAATGGTTGTCTGGTGTTATTACTAAGGACAAAGAGGAAGCGGAGTAGGTCACTAGCGGAAAGAAGGTTATGAAGAATTCACTTAACTTTATATAAAAAGCCTGCTGGACGTTAGTGCACCACCGGTTAGCACCGACGGTCAATGACAAAACCCTAAGCGCAGATAGAGTAGCTCTGGTGGTGTGTATCATGTCTAGATACCCCATCAACATTCCGAGGGTCATCATAGAGGAGAGGCGAGATAGGGCCATGGGATTGAGCACTACTATCCCATTCCCGAGCCTCGTATTCAGATTATGCATAGATGCATACATCACGGTGCACTGGGGTGAGGAGCCTTAATTGGAGGATAACAGATAACAGATATTGGCCTGATTCGGGATGAAATGAACCTGGTGAGTCAGGTCCGACTTTCCACTTCCATTTCCCTGAATTGACCTATTGGGGGAACACAGGTGAATGCCCACACCTCACAAGAGCAGGGTGAGACACCAGATACAAATGCTGGTTATCTAGATACAACTCCCAACACTTCTACTGCACCGCATACCAGCCTCCCGAGTCAGACACCAGCTGGTTATGTCTTAATACCCCAGGATTTTCTCTGGAAGTTGGACAAAATATTGACCATGGCCGAGAGAAAGATAAAGCAATGATGGAGAATGTCAAACCCTGGGTGAAAGCCGAGATCGAGACAGCTGCACAAGCCTTGCATGCCCGACTTGACGAGTTTGAAAGTCGATTCAATATGCACACGGCTGAGCAGACAGATACAGGTGGACCCCATGAGGAGTTGGGGAATCTTTGGAGCAAGTAGCTGAGCTATCATCACGACAGCCGACAGTCATATCAGCCCCCACTCTTCTAGACCTTCATGAGGACATAGATGAAGAGCTTGATCTGGCAGCCTACTAAGAGCCCAAAACAACAGGGAAAGAGAAAGCAAAGAAGAGGGTCTTCGAGGATGTTAGATATGAGACCCTGAGAAAGAGAAAGAAGAAATAAAAAAGAGAACGCAAGCAGTCCCGAGTAGAGAGCCTGCAGACTTATGACGCACACCTGTCAGAGATGTAGGAACGAGCTAGAGGAGCAGGTAGCTCCAACATGGCCTAGATTAAGCTTGCAAGTGGCAGGGACCCTTCAGGCGAGCTACATTCAGCCCCGACTATTCCAGAGGTTGTAGAGATGACCGAGACTACTGAGGGGGTAGACACTCCCCCTGTTGACCCACCAGTAAGTGCACCGGCCACCTCCAGCGCCATGATTGCAGCGGAGGCACCTCCTCCGCGGGATGACAAGAGCACTTATAATGCCGCAGGTATATTTCCTTCCTTATATACTTACATTCTATCCTTCAGGGACGAAGCATGAATTTTAAAAAGGGGAGGGCTGTACTTATATTTTTGGGGATTTTGATTCATCCAAAGGTTTTTCTTGTCGTGTTTCTTTTTCCTCTAGCATGCTATCTAGTAGAATTGACATGTTTAGAATTTTATTTTCGTGTGATTTTTATTTAATTAGAAAGTATCTTGGAGTAATCGACTAGCAAACTGCACTAATTTTAGATTTGTAAAAAAATTGACCCTGTTTAAATTTATTTTGATGAATTAGGTGTGTACTTATGGTTGCATGCATGATTTCTATGAATCTTTTTATATAATTTTAGTATATTAACATGTGTAGTTTTGGTTAAGCCATAAATAAACCGGACAGGTAGAGTGAATATGAATTATGTACCATGAGTGAGTGAGGTCTGATACATAGTTCAATGCTATGTAGAGGATTTAAAACTTGTCTGGTTGGTCTTCGCATGGGTTGTAGGATGGTTGGTTAGGGAAGGATCATAGGCCCATTTTTGTTGATCCATTTTTATCCTAAGTAACCCTGTCGAAATCATATGATTCCCTTGATCCAAATTTTTGAACCTTAAATAGACCATTTTTTCTTTGATCAACCGATTACCCGTACCCATTTTTATAATGAACCTATTTTTGCCCTGGTCCCTTCTTGGACATTGTGAACCTCAACATAGGTTGTTATACCCGGGAGTTCAATCATCAAACCCAGGAGTTGAAACGGAAAAAATGTAAAAGTGATGTTTCAGGACGAGTCGTGGGATGACCCGTGAGGAGAGCCGATGAGTCGTCAGGTGACGCAGGGGAGGCCAGTGAGGAGTTGGGAATTTTGGAGGAAAGGGTCCCCACGGGTGTGGAAACAACTCATGGTTAGACACCACGAGTTGTTAGGTCAGCCGTGGGGTGAGGGAGAAGGAAATAGAAGAAAGAAAAGCAGTGTACTTCACGAGTGGTGACCACGAGTCGTGGTTAGCCAACACGATTCGTGGGGTCCTCCATTACCAACCAGATGAGAAAATTCCGGAGAAAGAGGCAGTGTACTTAATAAGCAGGGCGACGAGTCCTTGCCCTAGATCATGAGTCGTCAGGTCATCCGTTAGGACCATCTGACAGTAATTTCCTGCGATTTAGTAAGGACTTTTTCATAATTCCTAAGTTCTTAAGGCCTATACTACGTCGTTTGAGGCACATTTTAATGGGTTTTAAGAGGAAAAACCTATTCTAAGTTATTTCCTTCCATGCATGCAAGCTTGAGAGGTTGAAGAGGTGATCTAGAGCAAGTCTTCAAGGTTTTCATTCAAATCCTTCTTGGGCAATCAGGGAAATGGCAGAATCAATCCCTTCCAGGTATGTAGGGTTATGAGTGAGTGTCTTCTTCCACACCCATGCCAATTTCAATCTAAACATGAGAAACTCCTATGATCAAGTTATGGGTTTCTACCCAAATGCATGAATCTTCAATTTCTTTACATGGGTATGAATTGATTATGATTTTATTATCAAATTGTGAAGCATGAGCTAATTTTCTAATGATTTCAATTAAATTATGGTTCTAGTCTTATGAATGTTGAAGCCCATTGATGATATGATCATGAACAGTAAGATTTATGAAACATAAGTGATAATGATGAGATATTATGATGAAAAACATGACTTGAAGATACCCATGTTTATAATTATGTTTTCAATGAGAATTGAGTATTTCTAAGTATGATAAAGCTTTGGGCAATGTCCAGATGTTAAGTTTAAATGATGATTTTTCCGAACTAACCTTACCATATTATTTTGGAGCAAAGACTCCCAAATTTTATATTCCAGCTTCTGGTATGTTTTGAGTTAAATCTTCCTATGCATAGCTTACCACATGGTTTTTGAGAAAAGGCTCCCAAGTATGTTTTCAGCTTGTGGTATGTTTTGAGCTAAAGCTTCTCATATGCATGATTTCGTATTTGAGATGTATTTGATTATTGAGCTTCGTCCATAGAAGACGTTGAACTTCATTATATACGATGTAGAGCATTGCATGTTTTTGAGAGAAGAGTCTAGCACCGAGCGGGCTAAGGGTCGATCACCCTATGCCCCAGAACTACGCGCCAACGTAGGTTGATACTATTATATGACTTGGGACCTCCCTTGTGAGCTTCCCTTTGCCCGAATGGGCCTTCAACTTGATATCGATATCATGGTAGCGTTCTTAGCCCTGGTAAGGTTTTGGACGGCTCACCCACTAGAGTGTGATAGTCGGGACCACGTACGCTCTATCGTGGTATGTCAGTTAAGTGACGAGTCTCCCATTTTTCTATATGATTCAGTTATGCATATTCGTTATCATGTACTCATGCAGGTTCTAAAAGTAAGGTTTGACTCAATGTTTGGCTTTTCTATAAATATCATATTTTAGCTTTGAGTCATTCGAGTTAGTCTGATGCTATAAAGCTATGTAGTGTATGTTATGAAAAGACCATGATTTCAGAAAGAATGCATGCCAGCCCTACTCTCAGTTTATTGATGTTTATGTTTAATTATCGCATTGTGTTTAAAAGTTTTTTTACTTACTATAGCGGTTTTACTTACCTTGCATACTCGGTATATTCCACGTACTGAACGCATACTTTCTATGTTGTATCATTTCATGATATAGGACCCGGCTCTCAGGTTCAGCCCCGCTCTTAGACAACTTATCGGAGTTAGCGTCTGCTTATTGGTGAGTCCTCATCTTCTGAGGACCAGACTATCTATCTTTTTTTTTATGTATTTCAGTTTTTAGCTTGTTGAGTTAGTTGGGGTCTTGTCCCATCAACTCGTCATGTTTAGAGGCTATTCCGACATATGTATGTATTCAGCTTCAGGTTTATATTCTGATGTTATATTCAAGTTAGACTTCTGCTATGAAGGTATTAATGGTTATTCAGTTCTTGATTGAGTTAGGTGTATGCTTATGCCATGGGTCGACTTGGGGTCTATCGGGGCTCCTTGTCCCATGTCACGATCTGGACCTCCGTTCAGGTCGTGACATAGGTAAAATGCCTAAGTTAAGGGTGGCTAGAGAAGGGGTACATAAAGATTGGGAAGGTGAAAAAGGAAGAGAAAGGAGAAAAAAAGGTGAAAAATGAGGTGTGGTGTGACAAAAGAAAAAAAGAAAAATTACAAAATAAAATTGAAAAAAGAGAATAATGCATGAAAAAGTTTGAAAACCACACCACACTCATACAAAAGCAAAAAGGGTGAAAAAGTGAAGAATGGATCCACATGTATGTAGTGACAAGGAGAGGTTTTAGTCACTCAAAAATTTTCATATCTACCTTACAAAAACCTACATTACAAGCCAAAGCAAGTCCTATAGTGATCTTAATCTAACCGTATGACAGACTGAAGTAGAGTAAATAAGGATAAGCCTATGGTATCCGATATGCAGTATTTGAAACTTCTTTGTGAGAGTGAGAGTCTCGCTTCTTCAGTCCCATGTCATATATTTTGCTATTCTGTGAGTGGGGGACTTTGTTTGTTGTGAGGGTACATGGTTTGTGTTTAACTTTACCAGTGGTCTGTGTGAAAAGCATTGGTGATGACTTGACTACCTGTTAATAGCTAGATGACATGTCTTGATCCCTATTTATTATATTTTGTGGTTGCTTGTAGTGCATGTGCTAATATTGATTCACGTGAAAAGGGTCAAAAGCTTTTGGAGTTATAGTGCAAATTTTATTTGATATTGGATATAGTGTCCTAGATTTATTTTCTAGTTAAGCATTGTGTTTACTTTGTCTTTTTCTTTACCCGAGAACATGTAAAAGTCTTAAGTTGAGGGTGTTGATGTGCTGTGAGTTTACAACACTTTCAAAGATGAGAAAATTTCATGGACTTAGGTGTGTTCATATGGATATAAGACACTTTTACTTTGATTTCAGAAAAAATAAGTGTTGGAGCTAAGATGTGCAAAAGAAGCTTCAAAATGCAGAAAATCAGCCAAAGTACTAGTCTCAATACAAGTCTTACCTTGATTGTATGAGCCATATTGAGAATTGTGATGAAAGTCAGAAGGCTGAGTATGGAAGAAGGCAACCTATGACTCTCAGCACGGGCTGTAATTGGAGTCATGGAAATCTTCAGAAGAAATTGCACAAAGGCAGACTCTTGGTATGGATGGACTCACAAACCGTGGCATCAATGTACATATTGTACTAGGAGTCGTGGTGAACTTCAGAGGATTTTCAGTACTTGGAAAAACTTCAGATACTATAGACAATATGAGTCGTGGCAAGAAGGTATAAGTTGTACCATAACACTCGTGAAGAATTCCAAAAGATGTCAAAGTTCTCAAAGCCAAACCACCGAAGCAATGTACGACTTGTAGGAAGTATGTATGAGTCGTATTAGGATACCAATACTTATCCAAATCTGTAGGAGCCAAGAACTTACGGACAGCAGGTACGACCCGCACAATCCTACTACGGGTTGTAGGGCAAATCGTGGCATAGGCGACACCTGATATGAAAAACTCCATGTTAGCTTAGGAAAAGGTTTACAATATCTGTATAAATATCCTTTATATTTTATTTTAGTTAGTGGATGACAGATCTGAGTTGTTAGACATTTGAATAGTTACCTTTGTGGATTTTTATCGATTTTTGAGAAACGATTCTTGGGATAAAATTCTTGACTTTTGACATTGTTCTTGAGGTTATTCTTAAATAATCAAATCTGATTTTCTTCTAATTATTGCTGTAAGTATTTAAATTATGTATTTATTTATGAATACAAATTACAACCTTACAACCATGAGTCGCTAAAACCTCCATAACTAGAGGTTGTGGGAACCATGGAGGATTAACAAACTAGGGTTACACAAAAGTGATTCAAAATAAATGTGAAAATCTTGTATTGTATTCTCTTCATGTTTTAATGTTTCTTAAAGGTGTACAATGTTAGGACTTCCCCGAATTCTTTACTTGCTTGAACCTAGAGATGTAGAGATTAGGAAAAGAGAATTACAACAAATCCTTGATCTTTATGATCATTGTATTAACTTGAGCTGTGGTCCCAGGAGAGTTAAATTTGAAACATATTGATAACGGTTAATTTGAAATCGCTCATGAGACTTGACCCAGTAATTGAGTATAGTCATTCAATAGAGATGAACCAGTCATTTGGATGAACCCTAGTTATCAGTTCTACAAGTAAGCATTGGGATTGATCACGTGTGTATACCCGAAGTAGTTATGAACCCATGAGAAATACTTACCCTAGTTGTTTTAAAATCTTGATTTAAATCACAATTTCTTTGTTTTACCATTGTTTTCTTGAAACCCAAAATTGAAGATAACTCACCAACAAGTTCACTTACCGACATTAATCTAGATCTTCCATATTCCCTGTGGGTTCGACCCCAACCTCTTAGTTGGGGTCTTTATTGACAACGTCCGCTTCAGACTTCATCAGGAGGTGTTATTTTGAGCGTTATCATGTAGCACACCTCTAGTACCAATAGCGAATCTTGAAGTTTCATTTTCTATTATTTTTATGCAAACACGATCATCTCCTTTTCAATCTCATAAACGTCTCCTTTGCGACCTTCTAAACTTTAGTAGTTTTCTCATTGAAAGTATACTAAGTCCAAGTCAGATGTTTGTGTGCATAAGGTTTTAGATGGTTAATAATAATCCAAGTCCTTGAATTCTCTCAATGAATTGCGATGGGAGGGTAAGTACTGAAACTTTTGATGGGCCAGAAGATGGCAGGGTGATACCTAAAGAAATGGGGTAGTCAAGTAGTTTAACTATAAATAATTACAACTTAATATTTTTATTCGATGATCATAATTTTTTTAGTGAATCACATGATGACATGAATGTAGATGGTATGAGCTCTCACAATTTATGGCTATTTAGTACCACACTATTTTCAGAAACTAATGTCAATATATTAAGAGATATTTCTTATTTGTATATGAAATAATTTACAAAGCAACTAAAAGCTCTTCATTTTCTTGAGTTTAGACTAATGAGAACAGAGTAAACATGTTTTGTCTTGTAGGCTCTCCACTTTGATCTCTAGAGAATAGAGTTATGGTAGATATCAAATCTAACTCAGGTAGTTTCAGCTGGAAGTTTCACATCCCCATCCGCTATCCCAGAACACCGGCCCCCTCACCCCCAAAAATAATTAGAAAAACTAAAAGAGAACAAGAGATATTAAACAGTCGTAGTTTCTTTTGAGAAAATTCAAGAACACCTCTAATGCAAGTTCAAATAAATAATATAAAATAACAAACTCAATGTTACTAATTTGAAAGAGTTGAAACAAATGAAATTTAAAATTAAATGTTGAAAAGAGAAAAATGGAACATACAAAATAGAAGCATAACAATATATAGACAAAAGGAAGCTAAATATTTCATTAAATATTCAAAACATCTTTATATTAAAAATGAACACAAGCTAAAACTTTATCTAAATAGAGTACACAGATAAACTGGACAAGAATGCAGATAAATTGAACAATGAGAGGAAAGAGAAAGAAGTGAAGCAAAGTGAAAGTAACCATTGAGTCTACAAGAATGTGTCAAAATTGAGAAAAAAATAAATAGCATGTGTTAAAAAAGTCACAAGTCTATATAAGTTTAGTTGGATATGTCTGTGTTGAATTTGACCTAATCATTGCAAATTTCTTTTTTCTACTTTGACATCTATAAATGATTGCAATGATTATTTTGTGCATTTAACTTGATTTAAAAAAAATTTTAGATGAAATTTTAAATAGTTATGCACAACAACTAATAACTGAAGAATCTGCAGCTAAAAAATTGCAGAAACTACAAAACATAGCAACCAAAAAATTACAGAAATTGTAGCTTAAAATGTGAAAAAAGAAGAACCTAAAAATAGAAGAAACAATAGATAAAAAACTATAGAAACTGCAGCTTAAACCGCAAAATAAAAAAACAGCTAAAAACAAAAAAAAAAAAAACTACAACTTAAAACACGATAAAATATCCATTAAAAACTTTAGAATTTATGCAAAAGAACTCTGAATAAGAAGTCTAAATTTAAAATTTAAGCATACGAATTGCAATTGAACCAAGTCATAAGTTTGAAAAGTGCATGTAATTGAAGAATTAGATGCCATATTATAATGGAAGATATTACACATACCAAGTGATACTGTTAAATCCAACTCTATTTATCATCAAAGTCCACAATTTTTATAAAATAAACTTTACATTGCAGTTTACTTAGTGATCACAAAAAAAGTGTTCAAACACAATAAATATTAGTAAAGGAATCCATTGGTTATATTAGCAACAACCTGTCAAAGTTGACAAACTTCATTTTTCTAAGTATAGCTCAATTATATAAACAGTGATGGCCTCGAAAATTTCTATTTTTGTTGTACTTCTTTTATTTTATGATCCATATGGAAACATAATCTAACAAATTGCCTGCGAATTCATTAAGTCTTATTATAAAATTACTTGGGGTATTTATATAAGATTGAACTTATGAGGCTTCTAATTCATTCCTTATACTAATAAAATTTTGTACTTGTTGCCCAATTCATTAGTCTGAAATCCAAACTTCTATTTCAATCTTACATACCAACTCGTTGGTCTAAAATCTGAACTTTTAATAACAATTCGACTTTGTTAAGATTTTTCTACTATAATAGAATATTTATTTGTCACATTAATATTATTGAATTATGTATGAATAACTCTTTAAATGCAAGTGATAGAATATATTTATTCTACGTGAAAAACTCCAGTCACACCATATGTAAGAGAAGATATTGATCTTTTTGTAGTTGAACAAATATTGTATCAGAACATGTAATTAAATTTAATATTAAAACACTAAATTAATTTTGAGGTAGCATATCAATGAATAAAATATAGATCTTGTAATTGAAATGGCCTATTAAAAAGCTTCAATTTCTCTTGCTATCCTTCATGGTTAGCTCCAAAATAAAATTTTAAACTTTTTGTCTTACTGTCAAATATCATGGACAAATTTAAAGAATAAAGAAAATTAGCTAATATAGACAACAAACTTAAAACAATCACCAAAAAGATACTTTACCAGGTAGGGTTCCATAACACAAATCAACAATCATCTATGTGTTGCACATCAAGTCCAACAAACCAAGCTCCAAATGACACATGCTCATTGGTGTACCTATGATGTACACGTTTTTAAATATCAAGTAGATTATAGATAGATAAGCAAAAAAAGAGAGAAGGAAAAAAGAACTACTACATTTTTATTAGAGTTGTTAAGAAGAAGATATTTAACTGATTTACCGTTATGTAAGTGACTAAGTCTTTTAAAATGGCATAAATTTATCCAATCACATGTCAAAAATACTTCATTCTTTCATTCTTGCTACTCCTCAATTGAAAGAAATAACAGAACAACTTTATAAAACACCAAAAGAAAAAATATTTAGTATTAATGAATAATAAACATCATTTCATTGTTGACTAAACAAACAAAAAAAGAATATAAATAACAAATACTCAATTAATAATGATATCTTGAATCTTTAGTGTGTGGATAATAATATTAGGCAAGATTCCTGAAGAAAATAGCATGAGATAAGCGGTGGATAAATTTTTGATAGGAAATTACATGACTCAATGGAAGGAGGGAGAGCCCCACAACTCAAACACAAAATCAACGTTGAGTCAACAATCATTGAGAGGGGTCAGATTTTCAAAATCATCAAGATAAGATAAATTAACTTTCATTAGTAAGTTCCTTTGCTTTGTGCTGCTATAGATTTTTCCGAAGCAACGCAAAAAGAACAACAACAATAGAAAGCTCTAAATAGGATGACTCAGCCATATCAATAGACACTTTGGGTGGACAATTCACAGTAAAATTTCATGAGTTTTTTATGACTCACAATTTTTGTTAAGAAGAATCAACCATTGAAGGCAAGAAGAAATCTCAGCTCCAATGGTGCTTGAACGTGCACGAGGAACAAAAGTAGAGTAGTGATTATGGTGAAGAGGATTTTGATTAATTGACTTAAAGTGTTCTCAATTTCTTTTTGTACAATATATGCCACTAAATAAAAAGATAAAGTGTGCCAGCTCATCTAATCACTAACTAAGAACTAATAGCTAATTACTAACATTAAGCTGAAGAATTAGCTAAACAATTAACCAACTAATAGTAGCCTAACTAACTCACTAGCTGCCTAACTAGAAATAGGACTAATGTAATTATTGTAAAATATAAATATAATCTTAACACTCCTTCCCCTCAAGGTGTAGGTAAGGACTTCACCGACAGCTTGCTCAATGCAGCAGAATGCTTCATGCTAGTAAGAGCCTTAATGAGTATGTTTGTCAGTTGATTAGTTGTCCCAATGTGATGAAGAGATATAAGTCCATCTTGAAGCTTGTCCCTGACAAAATGATAGTCAACCTCTATATGTTTGATTCTTTTATGGAACATATTATTTCTTGTAATGTGAAGGGCTAATTGGCGATCATAGAAGACTGAAACAGGTTAAGGAAAAGAGATATTAAATTCAACAAATAATTTGCATAAATAAGTGAGCTCACCAACCAGTTTCCTAAGAGATCTATATTCTGCTTCAGCTGAGGACAAGAAAATAGTTTATTATTTCTTGGACTTCCAACTGATAGGGCTATTGCCTAATAGAACAAGATATCCACTGACTGACCTCCTAGAATCAGGGAAGGAGGCCCAATCAGAGTGCCCCTGACTGTGCAGTCAGAATCACTGGACATGAAGATATCTAAAGTAGGATTATTCTTGAGGTATCTTAGGAGGTGAAAAGCTACCTACAAGTGTGGTTCTCTAGGATCCTGCATGAATTGGCTTAGGTGTTGCACACTAAAAGCCAAGTCTATCCTGGTATTAATCAAGAAGTTCAACTTTCCTATGAGCTTTCTATTGTAAGTGAGATATGATATGGCAGGTCCATCCTTTGCCTTGAGTTTAATATTAGGATCCAAAGGAGAAGATAAAGATGTGCAATCAAGGCAATCATACTCCTTGAGCAGATCAAGGGAAAATTTTCTCTGAGAAATGATAACTCCAGTAGCTATATACAAAAATTCCAAACCTAGGAAATAGAGAATTCTTCCCAGACCCCTTGATCTTAAAACTGTCATGGAGGAACTGCTTCAAGTGCATGATATCCTTTGTGTCAGTTCGTATGATGATAACATCATCAACATAAATAGCTACATATATAGAGGATGTTGATATCTTCTTATATAAGAGTGAATAATCATTGAGTGAATGTGCATAGCCCTTAGATCATAGTGCTTTTGTTATCTTGGCATACCATTGTCTGCTAGCCTGCTTCAACCCATATAATGACTTATTTAATTTGCAAATCTGACCAGGTGGCATGACTAAACCAAGAGGAGCCTGCATGTACACTTCCTCATGAAGATCCTCATGGAGGAAGACATTATTCACATCTAGTTGGGAGATGCAACAACCATTCTTTACGGTAGTGGCAATGAGATCCAGTAGTCATTTTGGCCATTGGAGAGAATGTCTCACTGTAATCAATGTCACCCTGTTGTATGTATCCCTTAACCACTAGTCTATCCTTAAACCTCTTAGTAGTACCATCGGCCTTATGTTTAGCCTTGTATACCCATCTGCAACCAATGGCTTATTTACCATTGGGGAGAAAGACAATATCCCATGTTTGGTTACCATGAAGAGCCTCAAATTCTATTGTCATGACTGCTTGCCAAGTAGGATCAACAACTGCTTATTCATATGAAGATGGTTCACTAGCATGACAAACCTTTTAAACTAAGTGTTGACTATCAGGATCTAAGGAGTTCAAGGAAACATGACAGTGATAATAAAGCATTCAGAAATGTGGAATAAGGTTTCGGATTAGTTACCTTGTAAACGTAGTCTTGTAAATGGGAAGGGAGATGATTTTGTGTATGGGATCTTCTTGGTTCCAAGATAGATGGTGAGGAAGGAGAGGAAACAGGTGCAATGACAGGTGAAGGATTGGATATAGGAGTAGGAGAAGGTTGGTTAAAATGACCTACGATAGAACAAGGGAATTAGGTGGTCTCATGGTATGAAGAGATGGAGGATTAGGAAACATAGTGTGTAATGTACCTCTTGTATCACTTTGAGTCTTCACAGATTTAATAGAACACTTCTCTTTAGTACTGTGAGGATGATAATCAACAAAAGGAACATAATGCAATACAAATGAAATAGAAGAAATATTAGTAGACATATAGAAAGGAAAGACATTTTCATGGAATAGAACATCTATGGATACATAAATTCTTTTGGTGGATAGATTTAGAACCTTATATCCTTTTGTCTCAAAAGGATATCTAATGGGGTGTTAACTTAGTTCCGAACCTATCTCTATGGATTTTAGGTGTAGTGGGAAAAGAAACCAAAACTCTCAGGTTGGAATAAGAAGGCTTTCTATTAAACAAGACCTCAAAAGGACATTCATTTGCAAGGGAAGAAATAGGCATCTTGTTAATGACATAGGTGAATGCTAACACACATTCTCCCTAATATTTTAGGGGCAACTTGGATTGGAAAAGAAAGGCTCTAGCAGTTTCAAGGAGATACTTGTTTTCCTCTCAACTATGTCATTCTGTTGAGGTGTATAGGGACATGATCTTTGATCACATCCCTTTGGTTTGAAAGAAAGAAGTGGCTTCAGAACTGGTGAACTCAAAACCATTATCAGATTTGAGTATTTTAATGGTGGTTTGGAATTGATTTTCAGTCAAAACAACAAAGGCCTTAATGGTTTAAAGAGCATTGCTTTTGCAACTCAGTAGATGACTCCAGGAAAATCTACTGAAGTCATCTACCATGGTTAAAAATCACTTATAGTTATTATAGGTGGACACATGATATATCCCCCACAGATCAACATGTAATAGTTCAAAAGGCTTGGTAACGGTACTAGTACTTGTAGGAAAGGGGAGTTCGAATTGCCTGGCTATGGGACAAATTGTGCAAATGAAAGGCTGTTTAGGTGCAAAGGAAGCTGGGATATTTGGAATCCCCTTTATTTTGATAAATGGCACATGTTCTATTCTATTATTTCAAAGAAGATTTACATCATCCACAGTAGCAGATGCATTCATAACAGAAGTATGACATTCATTGAGTAATGTATTGTCTACAAAAGAATGAGAAGTACATTGTACACCATTTGCATTATAGATTCTATATGAAAGTGAAGGCAAAACAACATTATTTGAACTTGAAATGGAACAATGATTCTTCAAATATCTGGGACAGAGAAGGTAGAGTCCATCCTGAACATCACCAATCTCCAGAGGCCTCTTTATGAAGGGACTTGCAGAAGACATGAGGAGTCAGTAAAAGAGACCATGCCCTTGAGTTGGGAGGTGAAGGAGTGAACATATGAGATTATACTTAAGAGAAGGTACATAAATAACCTTGTACAACACAATATATGATGCAAGAACTACATTACCAACTTGAGTCATCTTTAACTTATAACCATTAGGAAGTGTAATCAATAGAGGATAAACTAAGGTTCTCATTTGAGATAGATGAGATCTATAGAAGCTCATATGGTTTGATGCTCCAAAATCCAAAATTCATACTTCAACACTAGACTGGAAAATTTTGCATGAAAGCAGAGCAAAATCAAATGAGAGAACAGAGACAGAACATGCCATGATACCTGCAAAATTTACACACCAAAATGATTGCTATTGTTTGAGGTTTCTCCTTCATTCCTGATATTGAAATGATGTAGCAGTATCAATAATTGTCCATGTTGTTCTTTGGTGAGAATGGTATTATCATTATTATTTAGAGGCATCATCTCCTCATTTCTCACAGATATCATATTAGCTGGTGTCCCATGTACATTAGACACTCTTCTCTTTCCTATGTTAAACATGTTATGATGATATTGATTATCAAGCCTGGGGTCTTGAGTGAAGTTAGAATTGAAATTGGATCACTATTCTGCCTATAATTTTAACTGTGATGTTGCTGATTATTAAAAGGTTGGTTGTTTGGTCTGTAGTTCTGATTGGCTTGAATGGGATACTGAGGTTTCTAATTATAATCCTGAGGATAACTATGCAACCTGTAGCATTTCTCTTTATTGTGACCTGATCGCTTGCAGTGGTCATAAAACAGCTTAGACCTATCAACTAGGTGACTATTGGAGTAGTTATAGTTGGTCCTATAGTTGTTGTTGACACTTAACAAAGTAGAGTCACTGAACGTAGTTGTTTGGCTTGACTTCTCTCTGCCTTTCTTCCTGTACGAACAAGGAAAAAGTTTGTGCCAAACTAGCCAGGTAGAGGATTCAATATGAGAATGCTCCCTCTAACAGTATATAATACCCCGAAAGTATCTAAGATTAGACCCGGGATTTAAAAATAGAAGTTGGAAAAATCAGGGAAAAATTCCATAGAACAGGTCACCTAACGGATCGTTGGTCCAACCAACAACCCGTGGGAAGCATCCGTGGTGAGATCTGGTCGAGTGGCAGTTGGAGGTAACGAGTCAAGTAATGACCCATTATTTGTTACCACGAGTTGTTTTATGCAGTCGTGGTGGGACTGGTCCTCAGCCTAAGGGGGGAGTAACGGGTCATTGGATGACCCATTGTGAGGAGCAATGGGTTGTGGTGATCAGTCATAGGAAGGAGTATTAAAAACCTATAGTCAGTGTAATAGAAAGAAACCACGACTCGTTGGAAGGAGAAACGAGTCATGGTGTGGCTCGTGGGAAGGTTTGGTACAGGTAGTCAAAGGAGAAGCAACGGAGGACCCAACAGATCGTTGTCTGAAGGAACGAATCATCCCGTCGAGTTGTGGGATCGAACTTGAGAATGTGAAGTCTGGAAGTGGAGATGAAAGATGGATACCACGAGTCGTGGTATCCAAGAACGACCCGTTAGGAAAGTCATTGTTACCACCAGTGCAAAAATTTTAGGAATTTCATTAAGGGAATTTTCATCATTTCTAAGTCATAGGATCCTAAAGTATGTTGTTTAAAGCTCGAAATATAGTGTTTTATGAGGGTAAAACCTATCCTAGGCTCATTCATATCCATGCATGCAAGAGTGATAGTCTAGAGAGGTGATCAAGGCAAATCCTTCAAGGTTCTCTTCAATTTCTTCTTGGGCATTCAAGGAAGTGTAAGAATAAGCTATAATCAGGTATGTAGGGTTATGAATGGATGAATCCTTTAACACCCATGCCCAATCCCTCTCAAAATCATGAATTTTTTATGTCAAATCTATGGGGTTTTAACCCAATGCATGAAATTTCTAATTTCTCTACATGGGTATGATTTGAATATGCTTCTACTATTGAATTATGATTTATGAGAAAGTTTTATATTGTCTTAAATTAAAATCATGCTTCAAGTTTTATGAATTAAAAAGCCCATTGATGAGAAGTTCATGAAACATGAGATTTGTGATGAATGTATGATTATGATGAGATTTTATGTTGAAAAGCATGTTTTCAAGCTACCCATATTTATAATCATGTTTTCAATATGAATTGAGTATTTTCAAGCATGTTAAGATATTGGGCAATACCCACATGTTCAAGTATGATTTATGATTTTCTCGAATTAAGCTTACCACATGGTTTTGGAGCGAAGACTCCCAATTATCTCTTAGCTTGTGGTATGTTTTGAGCTAAAGCTTCTCATATGCATGATTTCAGATTTGAGATGTATTTGATTATTGAGATTCGTTAACTGACGATGGTAAGATTCATTGAAAAATGATAGAGAGTAGATGCATGTTTTTGGGAGTAGTATCTAGCACCGAGTAGGCTAAGGGTCGACCAACCTATACCTGAGAACTATACGCCAACGTAGATTTACTCTTACATATATTACTTTGGGACATCCCTTGTGAGCTATCCCTTGCCCTATTGGGCCACGAGCTTGATATCGATATCATGGTATCGTCCCTAGCCCTGGCAAGGCTTTGGACGGCTCTTCACACTTGAATGTGATAGTTGGGACCACATAAGCTCTATCGTGGTATATCGTTAAAAGACGAGTCTCCCATTGTTCCTCATAATTTCAGTTATACATGTTTATTATTCTTGAGATTTATTCATCTATATATGTTCTAAAGCATGTTTGACTCAATGTTCAGTTTTACTCATGACTATCATATTTCAGCTTTAAGTCAATCGATTCAGTTATGATGTTATGTTATGATATGATGAGATCACGATTTTAAAAAGAATGCATGCAAGCCCTACTCTCAAATTCTTATTGTTTATGTTTTACATTATGCATGTTCTTAAATGATTTTACTCATTTAAGTGGTTTACTTACCTTGAATACTCGACACATTCCACGTATTGACCGCATACTTTATGCTGTATCATTTCATGATACAGGACCCAACACTCAAACTCAGCCCCATTCATAGCCAGTCTTCAAAGTTAGCATCTTACACTTGTTTGTGAGTCCTCATCTCCCGAGGACCATGCTTAGTTAGATTTCTCTATGTATTTTTAGTTTTTAGCTTATTCGAGTTAGTTGGGGTCTTGTCCCATCAACTCATCATGTTTAGAGGCTTTTCAGACAAAAAAGATGTACTCAGCTTCAGATTGTGTATTCTGATGTTACGTTTATTTCAGAATTCCGCTAAGATTATTATGTTGATTCTTCAATTTTAGTAATTGAGTTAGATGTATGTTCATTCTATGGGTCGACTTAGAATCTCTTGAGGCTCCTTGTCCCGTGTTGCGATCTAGGCCTCCGTCCAGGTCGTGACAAACTTAGTATCAAAGAATTAGGTTTTGAAGTGTCCTAGGGTGTCTAAAAATCGTGTTAAGTAGAGTCTTTTTCATGGGTGTGAAGCGCGACACTTATGCTGAAGAGGCTACGAGACGATTAGGAAATGTTTCCTCCTTTCATGATCTATGTCGTGCAAAGAAATGTCTCCCTATACTTCTAACTCATGCTATTCACGATTGCAGAATCATGGCTACCGGCAGAGTAAATGGCAGGAGGAATGGAAATGGAGAAGTCCCCGAGGATGGCAACAAAAATGGGCACCAACAGGCCCCACCAGTCCAGAAGCACCATGCACCGGAGCCGGTTGCCCATGTTGAATTTAGGGAAGCTATTTAGATGCTCGTGCAAGCCTTGACCGCCTAGGTCAATCAGTAGGAAGATGCGCATGTCCTACAAAATGGTAATACGGCGGCGACTCGAGTCAGGGATTTCTTGAGAATGAACCTGCTAGTGTTCCTTGGGTCAAAGGTAGATGAGGACTCGCATGAGTTCATTGATGATATTGTGAAGATCACTCAAGTCATGGGGGTGAATGGAATTGAGTGTGTCGAGTTGGCCTCATATCAGCTAAAAGGGGTCGCACACATCTGGTTTCATCAATCAAAAGATAGTAGGGTCGCCGGAGCAGGCCTTGTCTCTTGGGAGAGTTCCATGTTGCGTTCTGTTGAACCCGCAAGTGTACGGGTCGTACAAGTAATATAGTGGCCCTTTTTAAGAGCCGGAATGTCGAACCCACAGGGACTGGTTCATTTCAACTAACTATCGAGTTCAAGTGTGATATTAAATACCACAAGTGTTGATGTAAACTTTTTCGATAAGGTTTAATTAAGTCTAGGGGCTGTCAACGAAATACTCTGATTTAATTCAAGGAGCAACTAGAGTTAACGCCTGATAATCATGCGATACTATGATTTGCAATGGTTTTGGTATGAAACTATCAATTGTCGTCTCACATAATTAGAATTGCATGTTCATGGTCTATCGAACCTCTAAACACGACAAACTAGCCTCACTACTACATTGTTGAGCGGATGTTGGCCCACAATTAATGGGCAATTCACTACGTGGATGTGGTTTGCGTGGATATGATTGGACTCTCGTACTTCTAATCATTAAACTCAGCAACTTCACAACTACTTCTTGAGTGGTGATGTGATAATTCTAAGTTGGTGCCTAACTCCTCTAGTTTATCTTAAGCAGGTATTAGGTATATTTCTATCTTAACACAAATTATATAAGTGAGATACAATCGTGCTTTCTACATTCTCTTGTTATGGCTAGTACATGCTTTCTCAAACATGTACCTAAGCTTAACCCACTTGTTTTCATGGTGATCGAGCATTAAAACAACCATAATTCGAGATTGCAAGACAAAACAACAATCAATAATTTAAAACCAAAACCTTATCGAAAAAGCACCATCATATCTTGTGGCTTCAACCCTAGAGGGAGGGTTCTAGCCACTCATGTTCGATATGATTACAAGAAAACTTAATTAAAGTAACCTACTTACAAGAATTGGTATAAGAGAAGATGAAATTGATGAACCCTAGGTGAGTTCTCGCACTTCTCCCTCACTCCTTGTGATCTTTGAGAAAATAAACTCGTGACTCCTCTAAATTGGTTTCTCGAGAATAAGATCGTGTGTCGTCTTTTAGGAGTTAAAGGACCTATTTATAGATAATGTGAGGTGTCTAAAAAATTATTCGGCGTAAAATAGCTCGTGTCGCGTGTATTGCGCCAATATCCTCCAAGTGACACGAGAGAGGCATCGCGTAGGCATTACGGAAACCAAAATAGTCGCCAGCGGCGTCGCGTTGGCGGCGTGTCACACTGCTTATTGCGGCGTGTTAGGGCCGTGACACGCCATGGTCGCGCAGCACCACTGCCCGTGGCACGTTGCCCATGCGCGAGTGGGCTGTTTCGCGCACCCTCATAAACGTTACGTTCTACTTCGATTCCATGCTCCACTTCACCAACTCATGGAGTAGTTCTCAAATTCATTGTAAACCTACAAAAATAAGAACTAATCATGTTGGTTAGTGTATATATTCACATTTACATAAAATCACATGAGAATGTATATAAATAAATAGATAAACAAGGCAAAACTAAGTTATAAAGTATCACTTGGGCATGCTATTTTGACCACGATCACCTACCCCACACCCAAAAGCCTTGTTAGTCCTCGAACAACCCTTTTACATCTCACGTAAATGAAGACTCACATAACTAGACTGCTTGAGACAGAATTCAAGCTACGGCTATAATGATTATTTAAGATAGGCTAGTTAATAATAGAGCATGCATGATTTATCAATGAAATGATATGCAACTAAGTCAAGACTTCCTAACCTGGGGAATCGACTCTCAATCTTAGAAACTCATGCAAATCAACCCGTCAAGAAATATGACATAAATGTTATCTCTCATTACATGTGCCCTCACAACAAGAGAGTTACCCATTTTTACTCACAAGTTTTAAATCACAGCATGTAATAGGTATATGAATAAAATTACGCTCGCTCTCTCAAAGAGTCGCATGCATCATGTAGTGAACCATAAGCTTGCCCTTAGTGTTTCTCCACTAATTTAAGGATGTATGAACGTAAGATCAAGTAGGAATTAATGGATTGTAATGTACGCTAAGGGACGGGTAGGAATATTATTATGGCGATGTGGTAGCTATTTCCAAAGTGCTTTTAATAACTTCACCCTTCATTAAGGACATCTTTTCTTTGCCTGCCCTCATTCTTTTCACTCTTGAATTTTCTCTTCTTGTTCCCATTTCTTTAAGCACGCAACTTAGTAGTAAGGAGTACTTAAGCATTTTTTCATTCATTTTATTTTCTTACTCCCTTTACTAATAATCAACCATTTTCACACAAGTGCACCTTTGTCCTTTTCTCAACTTTCACAACTTCTACTTTTCCTTCTTTTTCACGCTTCTCCTCCTCCACTCATTTGGAATTTTTTTCACTTAAGCGCTGGAGTTTTGGATCAAATTCAAAGCTAATGAAAGAAAAGTTAAGCTTATGTTGTAGCTATCAAAGAATAGGATTAAGGCTCAATGGGGATAACTAGGATTAAATATTCAAGGTAGGTAAAGTGAGGAATAAAAGTTAGGTTCATTCAAAGGAATGCCTAAATCATCTCTACAATTCCTCCTTCATTTCATTTTATATACACACGGACAAGTTCTAGACATTCCCAAATAGCATAGAATATTCGAAAAACTTACACTCTGGCATATACTCCAATTCAAGACACATTAAAGACTCTTAGCTCGGCTAATCACAAAGAATTCAAAAATTAAACTTCAATCACATTGAGTCAAATTCAAAGAGCCTAAGTGTCTGAAACAAGTTATACACTTCTTACATGCTTCAACACTAACCACACTTGAATCATACAATCATGTATAGCACATAACAAGAACATAAAGCCATCAATTAGTTACGGGTTAAAAAACCAAAACCTATTGACTAAATTTCCTCAAGATGGTCGTCATCCATCCATCATCGGAAATAGTCCCTAACTATGACTAAAAACACTATATACGGACGAGGAAAATTTTTATTTTTCTTCGGTTCAAAGACCCCGTCGAAAAAGAGGCAGAAAGAAAAAACCAACGAGGTGATGAAGTCAGCTGCTCAAATATTTCTCACAAGCATTACATTCACAAAAATCGTTAACCACAAAAATTTTGAAATTTCCCTCACCCCACACTTGAATCATGCTATGTCCTCATAACATCAAATTAACATTTAAAGAGAGTGAGAAATACTCCTATAGGCATTTAGTCTAAGTAACATCATGCTTTTCGTTCAAAGTTGCACAAGTGGGTGTTCGACCCCACACTTTTCTCTTCCATGCTTGGTAGCTTCCTCCTCCACAGGTACTCGAGACTTCCCCTCCATCTGTGTTTAACTTTCCACCAAAAACAACACAAGATGAAAAATAAATAAAATTAACACAAATGCAAGAACTTAAAATGGTACCCATGGTACCACTTGGGACACCTCCCAAGCAACGCCCTAATTTTCGTCGCGGCACGACGTATCAAGTTTCACTACTTTTTCCTCCACCTTGAGGATATGAATCTCACCACTAATTTCTTCTCTAATTTTCTCTTATGCTCCAGGGGTGGTGGTGAAAAATTGTAAGGACCAGCGGTAGATGTAAGCCTTTGGCATTTATTGACCCTTAAGTAAGTGAAGTAGGTTTACATTCTATTGAAATCAACCAAATTTCAGAATATATGGGGCTTGTTCCTCCTCAAAGATCTTTCTCCACAAGCTTGAAAGACTCTATTTCTATGTTGTCAACCAAACTCAATGTCGAAAAATGCTTCAAGTGGGGTATAATAGACCTCAAATACAGCTGCATTATGCTTGACTTCCTTACTTATGTACACCTTCTCTACATCAACATCTAATTCCCCATGAATGTCAAATGGTTGGAACTCTATCTCTTCTTTCATAAATGAATATTTCATATGTGAGCCCATCACGAGGACTCTCGAGAGCTTCTAATTGTTGAGCTTCTTCGAGAACTCACCATTTTCCTCTTACATTAGTTCTCTTGAGTATCGCATAAGACCATTACTTGCAAATCATTGCAAGTTTCAACCTCAACCATCATCTTCGTGATCTTGGCGCTTATCCTTTCAAAGGCCTCTCCATTTTCCTCTTACTTCTTTGAATTCTTAATGCTTCCATTGCCTCCGCCCCGTTGCTTCTTGTTTGCTCAAGGAGTTGTTTTAGTCTTCTAGTCGCGACTTGGCGTCCCAGTCCTCATTTTCATCATGCCTATATTCGGCAAAAACAGGAAGGATCATAGTGGGGGCTGGGGAGGAGTATGCATTCCGACAGCCATCCCCGATAGCCATCTTGACCACCACATATATTGCGATGCAGTCTTTTGCCTGAAGTGGGAGCCTACCCAATTGAACAAGACTCATCAAAGTAAGAATATCCACCATTTAACCCATTTATATTCCATGATGTCATGTTAAGAAGTGTATCAGATTAAAAATTAAAAATAAAAAAAATCTAAAACTAATAAAAATTTTTTTTTTCAACACTTGGAAATATAAATCACACCATGAAACATTCACTAAACCGCCGAGTCCCCGGCAATGGTAAAAACTTGTTAGACCCGCAAATTAATGCACGAACCCCGTACAAGTATAGTGGCCCTTTTTAAGAGCCGGAATGTCGAGCCCACGGGGGCCCAGTTCGGTTAAACCCCAACTATCGAGGTTCAAGTGTGATATTAAATACCACGGTGTTGATGTAGACTTTTTCGATAAGTTTTAATTAAGTCTAGTCTTGTCAACGAAATACTCTGAATTAATTCGGAGCAACTGGAGATTTAAGCGATAATCATGCGATACTATCATTTGCAATGGTTTTGGTAGGAAACTATCAATTGTCGTCTCACATATTTAGAATTGTATGTTCATTGTCTATTGAACCTCTAAACATGACAAACTAGCCTCACTACTACATTGTTGAGCGCGGATGTTATTTCAAATTCGTGGGCAATTCACTACGTGGATGTGGTTTTGCGTGGATAACGATTAGGGACTCTCGTACTTCAAATCATTGACTCAACACATACAACTACTTAAGTGGTGATGTGATAATTCTAAGTTGGTGCCTAACTCCTCCCGTTTTATCAAGCAAGCAAGGTATTAGGTATATTTCTGTCCTAACACAATTGTCGTGAGATACAATCATACTCCCTACATTCTCTTGTTCATGCCTAGGTACATGCTTTCTCAAACATGTACACAAGCAACCCACTTGTTTTCATGGTGATCGAGCATTAAAACAACCATAATTCGAATTGCAAGACAAAACAACAATCAATAATTTAAAGCCAAAACCTTATCGGCTTACCATCATATCTTGTGGCTTCACCCCTAGAGGGAGGGTTCTAGCCACTTATGTTAATATGATTACAAGAAAACTTAATTAAAGTAACCTACTTAAAAGAATTGGTAGAAGAGAAGATGAAATTGATGAACTAGGTGGTTCTCACTTCTCCCTCACTCCTTGGCGGTTTTCGGAAAATAAATGTGACTCCTCTGGTGGTTTCTCGAGAATAAGATCGTGTGTAGATCTTTTAGGAGTTAAGGGACCTATTAATATTAAATGTAGGAGTGTCTAAAATTATTCCCGGCATGATTTAGCTCAGTGTCATTGAGTGTATTGCGCCAATATGCCTACACGTGACACGGAGGCATGTAAATAGGCATTCTTGAAACCAAAGCGATTCGCCAGCGGAAGGCGTTTGTCCGCATTGGAAAGCGTGTCATGCTGCTTGTCTGGCCCGTGTTAGAACGTGACACGCCATGGTCGTGCGGCACACTTTGCCGTGTCACCGTACCAAGGCGCGGAGGTGGGGCACATTTCGTGCACCCTCCTTCTTAGACGTTAAGCGTTCTACTTCCGTTTTCATGCCTCCACTTCACCAACTCATGGGTAGTTCTCTCAAATTCATTGTGAACCTACAAAACAAGAACTAATCATGTTGGTTAGTGTATATATTCACACATTTACATAAAATCACATGAGAATGTATATAAATAAATAGATAAACAAGGCAAAACTAAGTTATAAAGTATCACTTGGGCATACTATTTTGACCACGATCACGTTCCCTAGGTGGTTCTTCCCTCATGAGATGGCGGTGAAGGCAGCGGGTTCTTGAATCTTAAGCAAGGGAGAATAACGGTTCAATAGTATGCCCTTGAGTTCACTCGCCTATCAAAGTACGCCCCGGAGTTTGTGGGCGTCGGAGGGCGCGGGTGGCCGATTTGTTCATGGTGTGCCAGGCTATTTGGACAGTTGTAGGACCGCTATGCTCCACTAGGATATGGATTTACTATGGATAGTCTTGTACGCCCAACGAGATGGAGCGACACATATGAGAGAGAGGGAGGCCAAGAGGGCCGGGGCGTGAGTCGCAGTTCGATCGGGCGAGGTCGAGTGGTGGGCATCGACGTGGAGCCCACTAGGGATCTTCAACCCAGCATCTTCAATGTTGAGTGTTCCATCTAAGCCTAGGCATGATCAAAGGGGGCGAACGCATTAGGCTCGAGGGGGTCGGAAAGTAGACCCCGATAGATTCTAGCATCCTAACCTGTTGTAGATGTTGTCGGGGGAACATGGGCTAGTTCTTGGTAGGTTCCAGGTGCTTTCTTTAGGTATTTGGAAGCCCCGGAACACATGCTCGGAGATTTCTGGCGGTGAGACGGGAACATGATAGGGCGGAGGGCCTAGCTTCTAGTTGACGGCCCCACCACACGCTCGGTACATCGGGGGCATGCACCGGCACTTAGGTGGAGGTTAGCGCCAAGCGATTCTATGCCTTAGCATCCCACTAGGAGCGGAGGTCTTCCCAAATGTAGTCACTAGTATGTTACAAGTTTTCCATCTTGATGTATATGCTTTGTTATGTCAGGGGGATACCTTTTCTTTGTGACATGTGCCCCGGTAGCCGGAGTCGGTCAGAGAGTCTTGTCGAACCCTTCTTAGTCTCTACTCCGGTAGGTGATTCGATTGTAGCTAGGCCAGATTGTGAGGTTGCCCGGTATCAGTCCTTGGAAAGTCACCTCATGATTTGATAAGTTGCTTCATGGGCGATTTCGATGTTATCCTCGGCATGGTTGGATATTTGCATGTTATGCCTCGGTTTATTGTAGAACTTGCATTGTTAGAGTTCAAATTTCTAGATGAGCTAGTCTTAGAGTGGAAGGGTAGTTCGGTTGTGCACAGTAGGTCGTTTCATTTCCTATCTTACGGCCAGGAAAAGATGATTTCTAAGGGTTGTGTGTACCATATAGTTAGGGTTAAGGATGTTGAGTATGAGGCGCTGACTATTCGATCGGTTTCGGTAATATGTGAGTATCCAAAAGTCTTTCGGATAGTTTTGGGAGTCCCTCTTGAGCGGGATTGATTTGGCATTAGCCTTCTCTGACACGCGACTTATATCTATTCCTTCCTACAAAATGGCTCAAAGACAAGCTAAAGGTTGAAAGAGCAGTTGAAAGGACACGTTAGATAAAGTTTCATTAGACAGAGGCAAGTCACGATGGGTATGCAGTTCTCTTTGTCAAGAAAAGTTTGCCTCTCTTCATTATGTGTATTCATTATTGACAATTAAACAAAGTTACCATTAAGAGCAATTATCCTTTACGGGATTGATGATTTATTTGACAAGCTTGGGTGCAAGTGCTTTTCAAAGATAGATCTTAGGTCAGGTACCATCAACTCGGAAGTTCGGGAGAGAGATATCTTAAAAGACAACCTTGGGCATGGTATGGTCATTATGAGTTTGTAGTTATGTCTTTTGGATTAATAGATGCTCCTGTAACTTTTATGGACTTGATGATAGGGTGTTCAAGTCATACTTGGATATGTTCGTGATTGTGTTTATTGATGACATCTTGATATACTCTTAGAGAGAGGAGGAGCATGCCGCTCATCTAAGAATAGTGCTTCAGACTCTCAAGAATTGCCAATTATATGCCAAATTCAGCAATGAGGTTTTGGTTGAACCAATGGCATTTTTGGGCCACATTAGGTATCAAATAGTGTATAAAGATGGATTCTCAAAGAGCCAGACGGTGAATAATTGACCTAGATCGAGTGAATCCTTGTTGTCCAGGACCTTGGGTTCGCCGGCTACTATCAAAGATTTGTGGAAGGTTTCTCATCTATTGCAGCACCCTTGACCAAATTGACCTAGAAGAAGGTGAAATTCCAATGGTGGAAGTCTTGTGACAAGAGCTTCCAAGAGTTAAAGGCTCGACTTACTTCAACAACGGTGTTAACTCTACTCGAGGACCGATGGGTTCGTGGTGTATTGTGATGCTTCAAGAATCGGACTTGGGTGTGTATTGATGTAGCACAGAAAAGTTATATCATATGCCTCCAGATAACTAAAAAGTTCATGACAAGAACTACGCGACCCATGATCTTGAATTGGCCGCGGTGGTATTCTCCTTGAAGATATGGCGACATTATTTGTATGGGATCCACGTGGATGTGTTTATGGAACATAAGGACTTATAATATGCGTTTACCCGAAGGATTTCTATCTTCGGCAAAGGAGGTGGTTAGAGCTACTCAAGTACTATGATATGAGTGTCCTTTACCCGTCACGGGTAAAGGCTAATGTAATAGAGAATGCACACTTAGTAGACTCTCTGTGAAATTGTGTCCCATGTGGAGGAGGAAGAAGGGTTTGGTGAAGGATGTGCATCGACTTGCAAGTTGGAAGTTAAGTTGGTTAACTCAACCGATGGCGGTGTTGTTGTTCAAAATGGATTAGAATCGTCATTGGTGATGTAAAGTTAGGAAAGATGAGGACATGATTTTGGTAAATTTTAAGGAAGCTGTTGAGAATTAGAAGGTAGAGGTCTTTTCAAAGGGAGATGGTGTGCTTCAATACCGGGGTCTCTTATGTGTTCTAGATGTTGATAATTTGAGGCCAGGATGTGCACGAGGCTCATGGATCCAGGAGTATTCTATCCATGGGTGCCACAAAGATGTACCGTGACTTACGAAGTCTATTGGTGGAATGGCATGAAGAAGTACATAACATAATTTGTAGCTAAGTGTTCAAACTGTCAACAAGTGAAGTTCGAGCATTAGAGACCGGGAGGTGTGCTTTAGGATATCAGTATCCCTACTTGGAAATGGGAATAAATTAATATGAACTTCATCACGGGGTTGTCGCACTCGTAGAAAGTATAACTCCATTTGGGTTGTGGAGACGGGTTGACCAAGGCAGCTCATTACACGGTCAAAACCCACGGATTCGGTGGAGGAATATGACAAACTATATTAGGAGCTAGTCCGATTGCATGGAGTGCCTGGTCTATCATATCGGACAGAGGTACCCATTTACCTCTCGGTTTTTTGGAGGTCGTTTAAAAAATAACTTGGTACTTAGGTAAAGCTCGGCACAACATTTCACCCGCAAATGGATGGTCAAGCGGAAGCGAAAATTCAGACTCTCCAAGACATGTTGAGAGCATGAGTGATTAACTTCAAGGGTAGTTTGGATGATCATTTGCCTCTTATCGAGTTTGCAAATAATAACAACTACCATTCCGGTATTAGGATGGCTCCATTTGAGGTTCTCTATGGGCGGAGATGTAGATCGCCTATTGGTGGTTCAAAGTTGGTGGCTACAATGATAGGATCAGATTAAGTCCATGAGGCTATGAACAGGTTCGGCTCATACGTGACGGGTTGAAAACGCTTAAAGTCGCCAAAGTCCTATCTCTTGGAAATGTGAGAAGGAGGGAATTGGAGTTCGAATTGGATATTGGGTATTTTTGAAGGTGTCACCAATGAAGGAGTGATGCATTTTGGAAAAAAAAGGAAAACTATTTTCGTTATGTTGGCCCCTCTTGAATTGTAAAGCGGGTTGGCAGGTGGTATATGGTGGGAGGTTGCCCTCGAAGGTGGCTTACATTGCATCCCACGTATTCCGGCAGCCCGCTCTTAAAAAAGTGTTTGAGTGATCAGCTCTAGTTGTTCCGGTGAGACGGTGTTGGCGTGAAGGATAACCTTAGTTATGAGAGAGTTCGGTGAAATCTTTTGGATCGTCCAAGTTCGAAGGCTAAGAAATAAGGAAGTAGCTTCACTAAAAGTTATATGGAGGAATCGGCATGTTGAAGGAGCTACGTGGGAAGCGAAGCCGGAACATGATGGCTGATATCCACATTTATTCTCCTCTGAAACTAGTTCCCGACGGGGATGTCGGTTTTGTCCTAAGACTCTAGTGGAATTTATGTTCGAGTTCATGTGCCCGAAGTTTCTTTCATGTATGTGGATGTGTATATGATTCATAAATTCAGCTCAACCATGTAGTTTGAATCGGAGATAGTCATTCGATCGGTTTCGGCTTAAATAATCGGTATTTGAGTGTAATGATTGCATTTCTATGTTTTATGTATATTTTCCCACATTCAATGACAAATGTTCCCCAGAGGAGATGTTATGATACCCAAGAAGTGCCTAAGATTAGGCTAGGGATTTAAAAATAGAAGTTGGCGAGAATGCGAGAAAAATGCCACGGGGCAGAGTCACCTAACGGATAGTTGGTCCAACATATGACCCATGGGAAGGCATCCGTTGGTGAGGTTATGGCCGGATGGCGGTTAGGGTAACGGGTCAAGTAACGATCCATTGTTTGTTACCACGAGTCATTGTATGCGATCGTGGTGGGACTGAATCCTCGGCCTAAGAGGGAGTAACAAGCCATTGAAAGACCCATTGTGAGGAGAAACGATTCATTGTGAGCAATCATGGGAAAGGAGTATTAAAAATATCAAGTCGGTGTAACGGAAGAAACCCACGACTCGTTAGAAGGAGGAGCAGTCGTGGTGGCTCGTGGGAAGGTTCGGTGCAGGTCATGAAAGGAGAAGAAACGGACGACCCAATGGATTGTTGTACGAAGGGATGACTCTTCTGTCGATTTGTGGGAATCGAACCTAGAACGTGAAGTCGGCGATGGAGACGACGGATGGATACCCGGTCGTGGTATCCAAGAATGATTAGGGCGGTCGTTGTTACCAGCAGTGCGAAATTTTAGGAATTTCATTAAGGGCATTTTCATCATTTCTAAGTCCTAGGGTCCTAAACTACGTTGTTTAAGTCTCAAAATGTAGTGTTTTATGAGGGTAAAACCTATCCTAGGCTCATTCATATCCATGCATGCAAGAGTGATAGTCTAGAGAGGTGATCATGGCAAATCCTTCAAGGTTCTCTTCAATTTCTTCTTGGGTATTCAAGGAAGTGTAAGAATCAGCTGCCATCATGTATGTAGGGTTATGAATGGGTGAATCCATTTCACACCCATCTGTAATCTCTCTAAACCATGAATTTCCTATGTCAAATCTATAGGATTTTAACCCAATGCATGAAATTTCTAATTTCTCTACATGGATATGATTTAAATATGTTTCTACTATTGAATTACGATTCATGAGCAAGTTTTATTTTGTTTTCAATTAAAATCATGCTTCAAGTTTTATGAATTAAAAAGCCCATTGATAAGAAGTTCCTAAAGGAAGAGATTGTGATGAATGTATGATTATGATGAGATATTATGATGAAAAACATGTTTTCAAAAGCTACCCATACTTATAATCATATTTTCAATATGAATTGAGCAATTTAAAAAATGAATAAGTAAAAATATTATAAAACTATTAAAATTAAAAACAAAATTTATGATTTTCCCGAATTAAGCTTAGCACATGGTTTTGGGCGAAGACTCCCAACTATCTTTCATCTTGTGGTATGTTTTGAGATAAAGCTTCTCATATTCATGCATTCATATTTGAGATGTATTTGACTATTGTGCTTCGTTAATTGACGATGGTAAGCTCCGTTGAAAAATGATGAGAGCATATGCATGTTTTTAGGAGTAGTGTCTAGCAGAGCTAGGCTAAGGGTCGACCACCCTATGCCACTGCAGGCTTCACCGCGCCAACATAGGTTTATTCTTATATATATTACTTGGGGACTCCCTTATGAGCTATCCCCCACCCTATTGGGCCATCAGCTTGATATCGATATCATGGTATCGTCCTAGCCCACTGACAAGGCTTTGGATGGATCTTCCCACTTGAGTGTGATAGTTGGGACCAGTAAAGCTCTGTCGTGGTTTTCGGTTCATGACTATTTATCATTCATGACATTTATTCATCTATATGTTCTAAAGCGGAGGCTTGACTCAATGTTCAGTTTTACTCATGACTATCAGGTTTCAGTATTGAGTCAACCGATTCGAGTTATGATGTTATGTTACGATATGATGAGATCATGATTTGAGAAAAATGCATGCAAGCCCTACTCTCGAGATTCTTATTGTTTATGTTTATTATATGTTCTTAAATGATTTACTTATTTAAGTGGTTTCCACCTTGCATACTCGATACATTCTAAGTACTGACTGCATACTTTATGATGTATTATTTCATGATCTGAGAACCGGAAACCTCGGGCTTCGGCCCATTCACTTAGCCGAGTCTTTAGAGTTAGCATCTTATACTTGTTTGTGAGTCCCTCATCTCCCTAGGACCATGCTGGATGGAGTTATCTATGTATATTTAGTTTTTAGCTTATTCGAGTTAGTTGAGATCTTGTCCCATCAACTCATCATGTTTAGAGGCTTTTAAGACAAGGATGTACTCAACTTGGTGTATTCGGCGTTACGTTTATTTGAGACTTTTTCTATGTTTATATTGTTGACTCTTCAGTTTTAGTAATTAAGTTAGATGTGTGTTCATGCCATGGATCGACTTGAAGTCTCTCGGACTCCTTGTCCCTTGTTGTGGTCCGGACCTCCGTTCGGTTCGTGACACAATAGTATAGACTTCATTGAGTCCCATAAGGGGTGGATCAAAACCTGTCTTTGCTCACATCTTATGTGTGCTTTTGGCCAACCATGATTGAGATAGAAGCTCCTCCCATAATTTCACAGTGCTCAACTCCTCCCATAATTTCTTCATTTTTGTATTGTAACTGGTGATATCTATGGTTCCTTGGTACAAATCATCATTTTCCTTTTGAATCTAATGCAGTTTTTCCCATTGGTTTGATCATATCTATCCTCTATCTCATGCCTGATTAATGTCACATGTTAAGCACTACTCCGGCGATTTCCTTTGTGAGTGAATTTAAGATTCACGATATAACTTATGTCATCACATCTCTCCCGTGATAATATTTCAAGGAAGTGAGATCCGATCATCTATGGCCCCACCATTAGCCAAGCCTATTTTCATAGGCTTATACACACATACACTACACCTCTAGGACCTATAGCCAATACCTCTAAAAAGGAACAATAGCCCAGGCATCCTTTTGGATTATCGAAGGATGCATGTACAAAGGAGAACTGCCATTTATAACTTCATCGTCAACATTCTGGTTACTTCGGCAATAAAGCCATAGAATGAATCCGCGATTCTGTCTTAGAAAAAATTTCAAATTTGAAGGAATCAGTAAACTTTAATTCTTCAAAGAAGAAATTAGCAAGAAAAAAAGCCAGGAATAAAAATCAAAAACAGTGAGCAGACATAAACTTTGCTCTGATACATGTAAGAAGCATCAACTGTTAAAGGCAATAAGAAATCTTATCTCCAATGGGCACAGACATGCCTGAGAGAACAAAACGTGATGATTGTGGTGAAGAAAATTTTGATTAATTGACTCAAAGTGTTTCTCTTTATTTTTGTACAATATATGCTATTAAAGAAAAAGGTAAAGAGTGCCAGCTCATCTAATCTGCTAAGCACTAACTAATCACTAACAAACTAAGCTAAAAAATTAGCTATCTGATTAACTAACTAACAGTAGCCTAACTAACTCACTAGCGCCTAACACTAGAACTAATATGCTTGTTGCCAAAATATAAATATGATCTTAACAATTTCGTAAGACCGTTTAATATCAATATTCTTGAGTTAGCTGAGATCTTGGAGGATAAAGAGAAAAAGGGAGGGAGGATAACAAAGAGCAAATCGTATCAACTGAAAAGAGCGGGAGAAAAAAATATATAAATCACAATATCACATTAAAAATAAAGAAAATGAAAAGCTTTCAAACAACCACCATTAATCTGATTCGGCCGTAGCTTTAACTCAAACCTTGAAAATTTATTCGTAAGTTCTCTTTAAAGTCCTTAGCCCACTTTTTAACTATCCAAGAGATATTTCCTCACAATATACCCAGCTAATGTAAGAATATGAAGCAACAATTTAGCACCATCTTTCTCTTTTCATGGTCATTTAAGAAAGACTGATTAAAATGTAAACAATATGTAATGGTGTACAAGAAATACAGTAGCACTGATATAAAAACGATGGCATAAAGAGAGGGAAATAGGGAAAGATCCTCCCTGATAACTATATAGGCGGCACACGAATTGAGCGATAAAATCCAATAAGCAGGGCCCAAAACAAAAAAAACTCCTAAAAAGATGATGAGTTGGGTAGGCATAAAAACATCAAAAATTAAATTATCAATTAAAATTTTTATTAATTTAGTGTTCAATAATTAGGTATTCAAAATAAAATTTTACAATTTGGTATTCAAGTTCGGGATTAGGCATGAATATTATTCACCGTTTGGTGACCGGTATTTATCAAATACGAACTTATTTCTTGAATAAAGGCCAATTATAAGTTTTAACCCATATTTCAATAAATCGATCAATTACAAGCCCAAAGAGAAAATTAAAGACTAAATGTAAACAACCCAAATTCATACGTATTCAACGGCGTGACGAAGGACATGTTCCTTTGATTTTCTCTTTTCATGTTGTTGGCTTCTGATCAAGCTGAAGAGATATAACATGTTGACAATGTAGTAGTGGATAAGTATTTTCTAGTTACTACTTACTGCTACATAACACTAGATTTAACCACAAACATTAAAATTACTGCTAACTTGCTTCAAATACTTACTAGATTTAGTCATAAAACATTATAATATGAAAAGAGAAGGCACATGAGATGCTTCGGTAACAATTCACATTGATTTCTAATTCCTTGACACAAATGTCTTCTAGTTGTGTCGGTTAGCTTTTTTTGTTTATGTCTTCTTATTTGTTGGTCCTCTGCTGTATCGTTCCTCCAAATTAAAAAATAAAAATAATTGGAGGAACAATATTGAAGCTTATAATATAGCCTCCAACTCAATACCATATTCTAGAATACCATATCATATCAAATTGAAATTTGATTTTTTCGATTATGGTATCAAATCAAAATTGAAAGTTCAAAATTTGATATCTACTTTTAAATATTGATTATTGAATTAATGAATTCGAATTTTAAAAATATCAAACCAAATATCAAATATATATACTCCCTAATGATGAGAAAGCGAGAGGAAAAAAAAAAAAGGAGAAAAGCGAAGAGAAAAAGAAAGTCCCAGCGTCAAGGAGAAAGTGATGCGTAAAGAAAAACTCTAAAGTTCTTTGACATACGGGTTGTTTGCAAGAAAAAGTACATAGATGTGTTAAATGAATAGTCACACAAAAGATAAAGTAATCAATAGCAAAGGTTTAATTTCAAAAACGCCTTCCTGCGTCTAAGCTCCTTTTGATTTTCACTTCTATATTTACTTAGTAATGTAATTTTATATATATATAAATATATATATATATATATATATATATATATATATATATATATATATATATATATATATATATATATAATGAGAATTACTACAATTTAGAAACTTTTCGATAATATCAATAGAAAGAGTCCCAAATTATATAAATGAATAATACAATTATACCCATTTAAACTATAGTAATTAGCACTATATTCACCCAACAAGAAATAGTATCGAGACTAGAACTCTAGATGACTCATGGTCATCAAACATTCAGGAGGCAACGAGTCTTTAATATTGTGTCACAAAGTGTCAATATAGAAGAGCGCACTATGTTCACCCAACAAGAAATAATATCGAGACTAGAACTCTAGATGACTCATGGTCATCAAACATTCATGAACTGCGAGTCTTCAATATTGTGTCTAGAAAGTATCAATACGAAGGGCGCACTATTTTAACCCAGGAAATAGTATCGAGACTAGAACTCTAGATGACTCATGATCATCAAACATTCATGAGGCAACGTGTCTTTACTATTGTATCACAAAGTGTCAATACGGAAAGGGCATTTGGTCTAGTGGTATGATTGTTGCTTTGGGTGCACGGGTCTAGAGGTTTGTTTCTCGAAATGCTCCATTTCTCATTATTCTCTTACATATGTGTGGTTGTTTTGTTTAATCACTTACATCTATCTCATGATCCAATCTCCTTTCCTTCAATTTATTTCCTGTACCTCCTTTACTTTGTTTCTTTTATTTTATTTTAAAAAAGAAAAATAATTATGATAAAGTGTGCCATAAGATAGAATTTTTTAAAAAGTTGTCATGATTGAACCACAAGATAAATTTTTTGATTGTAATTAGATAGAGTAAATATAAAAGAAATAGCATTTTCTTTATTTCCAATTTATGTGACGGTATTTGATAGGACCATGAAACTTAAGAAAATTTTTTTTCCTTTTTGAGCAATCACTAAAGGGGCGTAATTATCTCACCACTAGGAGATGAAATTCATTCACTTGTATTCTTGCAATCACGATGTGAAAAATCACAAGGAAGACTTTAAAATTGAGATATGCAAAATAAAAATATTTTAGGAGATAACATTCTTTGTTTTATGTGGTTTAAAACAAATTATAACACATTTATGTATCCATAAATCATCTCATTAAAAATAAAAATATAATATCATAAACTTGATACCTTTTATTCGGTGCACACTTAAAAACTATCTTTGGTCTATTTACTTTCTTATACTTGGCTATCTAAACTGGGGGACGTGTGATGCACTCTACGCACATGAATACTTTTTATTCATCGACATTCAATAATAAATGATATTTTGTACTTTTAAAATTTATTAGTTTTTTTTTGAAATTTGCTTTTCGAGGCCAAATTGTATTGGAACTTGATATTTTGGGTAATATTTTTTTTATTTGACTATCCACAATGGAGTTTTTATTTAAGTTATTTTACATATTTGGCCTAAAAAAATGCAGGTTGAAATAAATTATCGTATATCTAAAGATGAAGTTAAGAGTACACAAATGAAAATCCATTATTTTGATTAAAAAATGGAGTTCTAAAATTTTGCCAAATTTTGAAAAATATGCAATTGGAATACTAACCATTGCATCCAAATAAGAAATACTTTTTTATAGGTATAACTCCATTATTTTGACTAAAACTTTTTATTTGGCTAAAGATAAAAAACTTCAAGCCAATTTTTTACGAGACTTGTCACGACCCAAAATTCCATTAGACCGTGAGACTATCATCATTTTCATAGGCAGGCAATTCAGTTACAAATCATTTAAGACGAATAAAAGAAAATAAGCAGAAACTTCATTTAAAAAATCACTAGAATAAAGATTCATATCCCAAGTCATAATAAAAAATGAAATGGATGAATATCCTCATGGATTTTTGTGACACAAGTATTATAAGAACAACTAAGATTGAAAATACACAAGTTCAAGAGTCAACAAGCTATCTAGAAAGAAAAAAAACGATGCAAAAGTAAATATATTTAGAATTTGGTACTACGAAATAATTTAGCGTTATCCTAAACTCTAGTATGAAACCTCAGGTAGTATGATGATTCAACCACCACTAGTCCCTGAAACTGAACCTGCTAAGAAAGGTGTAGAAAAAAAAAGAGTAAGTAGGTAAATACATGTATTCAACAACATCGTCCGTGACCCATATGAAGTGATGAATAAGTTGTTCCTATACTATCCTTCTCAATACTTTATCATATATATATACATATATATATATATCAGATATAAACACTCAGTTGAGGATAATTTAGTCCAAGTCAATGATAATCAATACAGAAACTAATATAAAACCAACTAATATTAGAGAATTATATAAGTAAGTATCAATCATGGGACATGTTTCTAAATCATCTCCAAATAGATAGGAAGAAAACAAACCACTCTCACTAAATAACTTTGCCATCACACCACTCCAAAATCAATATCATAATATATGATGATAAAATGACATGCAAAATTATATGCAGTGTGACCAATAACCTATATAAACCCTCTTTCTTTATCAGATAATTCGAGACTCATGGGGTGCTTACAGCAAGTTCCATATACGCACTCGTGCGGATAACCTAAAGGAAAGCCCTAGATGAAACACCATGTACTGAATAAACCCTATATACTATGAATATTCTAGGTGAGCCTATATAGAAATTTATCTTTTCACTTTCTCAATGTCAATATGCATGAGATGTAATGACAACAGAACAAGAGTCCCTGCGAGCCAGTTAGCACGAGATAACAATCACAAATAACTCAAAATCATTTAACAATGAGAGTAAGAAAGTGAACAAAATTAGAAGCATTTCATATGGGATTTCAGTCAAAATCAATTCATCAATATCAAGTGAGATACATAAGCATCTAGCCAACTCAATACGCTAAGAATCAAGTTCATATAGTCACAAAAGTCATCAAATCAATAAGAAAATCATCAAGCTACCTACATCATGACATCGAAACCTACATAAATGCTTGTGTTGTTATTTATATGGGATTCTCATTATCTGTTACCCCTCAGTTCAGTTAATTAGCACACTAAAACTTCATAAAGAATCTAGAAAAGTCTCAACATGTCCAAGGAGACCAAAAGTTAAATAGCGGACTTGACCTTTTGTAAGCTTCTAAGCTGTCCCAATTTTGTCAAATACTTAATCTACATGAGTATAAGTCCATAAACACCCATATTACCATATAAAAGTTCAATGAAAAATGTGGTCAAAAAGTCAACCTCAGGCCCCTCGGAGTCGAATGCGAAATTTTCTTTCAAATTTGTTTATCCATAGGATAGTGTGACACCCCAAAATTTCCTTAGACTAAACCCCAGACTTGGAATGAAAAACTAGAAAGAAACTAGAAAATTTTATCTCATAATGGCTTGCTGAGTTGTTAATTGTATCGGCTCAACGATTTCATTCCTCAAACTAATGAGTGATACAATGAACGTTGTTAGAAGCAAAGGTTCGTTGTTCGACCATTCTTGCAATACCAGAAACTGTTAAAATCTTTCTTTCAAGCAACGACCAGACGATGAGTCGTCGTTTGATGTAACGTCTCATCCTATGAAGCCGTTGAATCAATCCAAAAAAATGCTAAACTTTCTCCAGTGACAACAGATGGAAATAATGACCATTGTTTCGGATAGCAGGTCATTCTATGCATCAAAGTTGGTGAGATCTGAAACTATTCAAAGTCCCTCCGAGTGGCCTTGAGTAGAAGCAGCAACCCGTTTGTACAAACCAATGAGTCATCCTATCGTCCGTTGTGAGAATTTCAAAGAGGAATGAAATTTCTAGTTTGAAAAAATGAGCGCCACCTGACAAGTTATAGTCACAACCAATGACTCGTTATGAGGCTCCTTTGAGACGATCGAGATTTTAGGAAATGATTACCTAGGGACATTTTTGTAAAATCCTAAGCTCACCTAAATTACATTATTTTGGGGTATGATTAGAGGGGAATTAAGGAAATAACCAACGTTTCTCCTCTCATTCTCTCTCAAACCTACATGAGCTTGATGAGAAGTAGAAACTGAGACAAGGCTTCTGAGGACAGAGTTATGGTTTTGCTTCTTCTCCAAATTTCCAAAGTTTCCTTAAGAGAAATTCTTTTACGGGTATGTCGGGTTTTAGAAAGGATATTCTTTTCACCCTTATTCCACATGTATTTTCAGAATCTTTCATCAATTTCTACCTATAGAAACTATGAGTTAAGGTTCGAGACGAGATCCTAATTTTCCTTGCATTTTATTAGTTCTCCCAATTCCCCTGAGTAATATTATATGAAATTCATGATTTGACCTCATTTTTACTTATTCATTTCTAGCCCTAATGTTAGCATGATTTTGGGTTGAACCTTTGTACGATCTAAAAGTTGATCGAGGAAGGTTATATCATCATGCTATTATCACTTAAGTATGAATTCTAGCATGAGTGCTTTAAATAAAAGTCAATACTTTCAACTTGTAGTATGCTCGGTATTTTGAAATATCGATTATCAGTTATCGAGTACTACTCGAGACTTTTCAATATCATTCAATTTATCAGGTCCTTTAGGTATTCTTGATTTAGTCTTAAGACATTAGTTTTGAGCTATCTATCTATGTCTTCGGTAGGGGTAGTGCTTAGCAGGAGTCGATCCGAGTTCGGTGCACCCGGGATCCCAAAACTACATGCCACTGTAAGATTTAATTCCATATGGGTTTTACATTTAGTGATCACACATCCGATCCTTTGTATCCTGGCAAGGTATGGTGGACCCTATCAATGGGAGTAAACATTGAACTCCACATACACAAGCACATAGTTACATGTCGGTTAATAGATAGTCCCCTTGATACATTACGGTGAGTCCCCTTAGTCTAGTCCAGTCTATGAAATTTGAGGATATGCTCATGACCTAACTTAGTTTATCGAGTTCTTATAATATTTTCATATATGTTAGACTCTTTGCTATATTTATGATTTCAGATAGGGTCTTTGCATGTTATTTTAGTTCAATTTATGAGTTACTAGTATACCTATATTTTATTTACACCTCGTATCTCGGTACATTCAAAGTACTGATCGCATATTTTCACGTGCTATATCATTTTATGATATAGGCTCAAATACCCAACCTCAGCAGTGCGATTGGATTTTCGGTGATTTTCGGCATTTGATAGTGGGAATCGCATCTTTCGAGGGTTAGAGGTTTGACCGTCGGCTATTGAATTTTTTTACCTTTCGAATTTTAGAGTTAGGTTTGGAAACTGTCCAGCCTTTCATCTTTAGTAGAGGCTTTGAGATAGATAGTCGGTTAGTATGTAAGATTGATGTTTAATTTCAATTCCATATATATATATATATATATATTCACTTAAGTGGATTAATCGATTACTCAGAATGAGTTGTTTCATTATTTCAGTTATGTTTCCACTCAGTTTACTTAGAACTCATATCATAATAGTGTTATGCCATGCCTTGGGTCACTTGTGATCTAAGTATTGTGTCGTGTCTAGGGTGTAAAGTAGGGGCATGACGGATACAGTTTATGCATCGAAAAATTAACTAAAATGGATTGTTGATTGATGTGTCGAGATTTTTAGACATAGTTGTACTTCTTTTCATATGTTACACATACCTTTAAGTACTATTATAAGTCAATGCAAATGCTATTTTTCTAAGTTTTAGGAATTCCAATTATTTGGAGTAAAAATACAACAATCCAAAAAATGTTGAAAAGTCATCATACGGCAAGTAGATTCATTTTGCGGTACGTTTGATGGACCGTAGATAACCTTCGAGAGTTTGAAAGAATTGGCAGGAGTAGAATCCATCTATGAGAGAGCGTAAGTGGCTTCATAAGTGGAGATTTAGAGAGGTTGCAAGTAAGAAGTACAATTAATGAAATCATTCTGGTAGTAAATACAAAGTACGAAACCATAAATGGTAACCACGGAAATTAGAGATTCGAGAGAATATGCAACTTAGAACTCCTACATATGGAAGTAGATACAAACCATAGAAATCATGCAGCCAAAGGGTATATAAACTCCACAAGTCAAGATCATAGAATTGACATTACGAAGTTTCAAACTATAAATAGTAGTGCGGATCAGAGATCCAAAGTATGGACCGCATATTGACTTACAATCGTCGATAGTCACCAAATGGAGTCAATTTGTAAGATGTCTGTGGACCGTAAATTAAAAATATGATCCATAAGTTGCACACAGGCGATTCGAAAGAAACGGGTCTTGGAGTTTTGGCCTAGTATAAATAGCATTGTTATGCATTTTTTATAAGGATTCGAATATTATTACTTAAAATAAAATTTGGGAGATTACCCATTGTTTTGTAAGCCATTTTGAATATCCAACTTTTAGAGTTTTGAATCAAGCTTCCTCTCATCTTTTTTGAAAGCATGTTTTATTTAATATTTTTTTCTCTTATTCCATCATGAGAAGCTAAATTCTTTGTTAAGGTTGTGAAGCCAATGGGGGTTGCTGAAACTTACGGATCTCAATTTGATAAATTGATAGTGGTCTTAAATATATTTTGATTAATCCTTGATTTTTTTAAGTTAAGGTTGGTGGTTGCGAATACCGATCCATCAAATTTCCTCCAATTACACTTGAAAGAGTTGATTAGAATTTGGTAGGGTTAATCAATAAGAGCTAAAGGAATAACCCTTGTCTAATAAATTAGCTTAGGAATAAGATGAATCTGTTGTGAGTTTATAGATGAACTGTGTTGAATTCTTGCTGATTCAAAAGAATTAATCGAGATAAATATTGCTTAATTGTTGAGAGAAATTAAGTGATTGCTTAGTGATTATCTACATATGAATAGAAGCCCGTTATCATTATATTTGATTGAATAATTTAGGTGGATGGTATCACCGAAATCCACCTCCTATTAGGGATGTGTGCATGATCAACTGCAATACTCTTTACCCAACGAAGAGTTGGGATCATCTTGATAACGTCCAAATATACTCCTCATAGGAAGAGTATACATGACCGAAGTATTAAAACAAGTAACCCGATGGGTGTCGAGGTCGAATCCCACAAGGACTAGTGAGAGATAATTACAAGTGTCAGTTGAGAAATTGAAGTTAACTTGCACCTTAGAATTAACATAAAAACAAATAAGTTGGGGGATATTGTAATTTGTAGCAGATTATAATTGCTAATTTGGTTGCCTCTAATAGCAAAATCACCAAGGTTGTCGGCAAGAGTGTGAAAGACTAGGGGTGTGGTATAGATAATATACTAACTAGATAAGGACATGCTAGGTCATCTTATAAGTTCAAGTAGTATAAATAATCTCAGGAAAATGGGTAATTATAGCTTTTCATCTTTATAAATACCTCTTATAAAGTTTTTATCAAACATCTAGCCACTATTAGCTCAACTTGATCGATTTGGATTAGTAGATACACTAATTTCTAGCAATTAGCTACTGCTTAAGAGTGAGAATGCAATTTTAGCTATTTCTATTAATATCACAATCTCTCATCCATACCCACTATTAAATTCTCCTCTAATACTTAATTATTCTTTTACAAGAAACAATTAAGTAAGAACAAATCAACCCACATCATAATCAATGGATCTTCCATTAAAGATTGAAGAGAATCTACTTGATTTACACTTTGTTAAATAATAAAGAGATGACTCAGTAATACCACTCTAATTAAGTATTCATCATCACACACCTCGAATTAATGATTTAGCTACTCATGTTTAAGAAATTCAAAAGCACATTCAACAATAAACTCATTGAATTTAATAATAAGAGTAGTGAAATCAAGTTCACAAAAATGTCTTTAGCAATGGTTGTACCTTACTATTAAGAAGAAGAAAAGAATAGTCCTTTTCAAATTCTACCAATTAAATTCTCCTTTTTTCACCTTGAGGAATGTTTTAAATGAGTAAGAAAGGAAAAAGATGATTTGATATATCTGCTACGATATCCTCAGTACACAATACTTCCTCTAGAATTTATATTCAAGAAAATAGGGCATCTTTTCTTTTTTTTTTAAATGCCCAGGACAATTTTACCCTAAAAACGGCGATACGGAATCGGTGGAGGTACAGGATTTTCCGGTTAAAATTCATGAACTGCCGGATACATTATACGAGGCATCACTAAACTCCAGTGAACATCTAGCCGATCTCAATCACACTGTTTCATCGAGTCTTTGTTCTTTACTCCGACAAATACGAGATGTGATTCGGTGATTGGACTAGCGAGTCGTTGTTAGCAACTGCATTTTTGCCGGTGGCATTCTTCCTTAGAGCGGTGATGATCGTCTTTTTTGACCAGCGTTTTGCCAGTTTCATCGGTGGACCGCCAATTTGATCTCACTTCCTTTTTTGGCTCCATTTTTGCTATTTTTACATTTAGGTATGCCTAGTAATGAGGCAAAAAGGGCATAAAATCCATATAATCAACTCAAAAAACTAAGCAAAAACTCAAGCTTAGAGCCTAATAAGTTTGTAAATTACAAACTTATCAAATCCCCAAACTTGAAACATTGCTTGTCAATTCTCATTCGTTGAAAAACATGCCACTCTACACAAATTTAAACATCACCAATCACCTGATCTATGACAACCCAAAAAAGCAGCTCACCAATCTCATGTCGAAAAAGAAAGCAAATTCCCCAAAGAACAAAACAATGAGAATATTCAAGAGGCTACCTTTTCACCGACATGATTCATGAAAGGATTCATTTTTGTAAAACAAGGGAGTACTTATCTATAAGAAATACACACATAACATCTCAAGTCATAATCAATTCTTGCCCTTCAAAAATTTGCCTTAGAGTTTACACTTCTCATTCCCTATCCACACATTAATTTTAAATGCACTTATGTCCTCAAAAAGGGATGATGCCACTCACAGAAATAAGAATCCCTATTCTTTTGTCATGTAATCAATAAATACACACAAGAGATTGTTTGGAAGAGATAATCACGCTCACTCTCCCAAAGAAGTCTCATGCACACACAACTTGATCCACGAGCTTGCCCTTCATAGCAATTCGCGCTACTAATATAGGGCGAATGCTAAGAATCATTTAGGGCTTGTGGGTTATGATGTAGGATTGGGTTAAGGATAGGATTAAAACCTGGTTATAGTGACAATATCCTCCTAATGCTTTTGTGAACATAACTCCCATCAATTCCTTCAAATCACTTCACTTTATTTCTTTTTTTCATTGTTTCGACTTTCATTTTCTCAATGACCCTCCTTATAACCCCTTGGCTCTTACAATTATTCTTATCTCCACAAGAGGAAGCACCGGTTCACACAAATTAATTTTCTCTTTTCAATTTATCATTTTGTGCATTTTGACACAATGTGGTGCTACCTCAAACTGAACTTCTCATGTTCCTCCACCCCCAAACTTGGTCTTTTGCCTCATTTCTCATTTTTTTCTTATCAGCTCCCTTTTCATAGGCTTGAAGCCTCATTTGATCATTATCTTATCGACGTAGCATTTAGGGAGGATGGGTGCCAAAGAGAGGTATTAAGAATGATATTAAGGATTGTAATGTGGTTGCCAAAGAAGGGTCTAAGGCTCAATATTGGCTGACAAGGATCAATGTTCAAGGAGGGTATATGGCTGAAGTGTCTAGACAAAGAAAAGCCTAAAATCATATTCTAAAGATGCAACTATATCTAGGATTTCACCTTGAGTCACATTTGGGACAAGTTACATACAAGTCATATATGTGACTCATAAAAAATTCCCCTCACCACACAAGGAATCATCCTTAAAGGGTCCACAAGAGTCATTTCACCACAATATTTCAAGTTAGGACATCAAAGCAGGCAAACTCATAAGTCAACAAGAATTTACAATGTATGATAAGAAAGTGCTATGCTTTAGCTTCAAGCTATCTGCTCATTACCTTCATTTCATACCCTCATTTTAAAATTCCATTTCAATTTTTTCTGGTGGTGCCTTTCAAAATAGCTTCATAAAAAAGACTCAAAATCAACATGACATTTTTTCTTAAGAGAGTCGCCACACAGTCTATCATCGGAAATTGCCAAATACGATTTGACAACAATGGGGAAGAAAAAATGAAAAACATACTCGGGGAAGAACCGTGGTATAAGAAAACTCTTGGAATTTATTTACTATCTACTATTTACAATGGTGAACAATAAAACAAGAAAAACACGAGTCATTCATGCAAAATTTCACAATTCATAGTAAAGACCCCATTTTATCACTAACCACACTTAATCAAGAACTAAACCAAATCATTCATTCATTTTATTTTTCAAAATAAGCCCGACAAGAGGCAATCATCAAAACGACATAAACAATAGCCTGATAAGGCTCTATTTAATCAATTCAAACAACAAGAAAACATCAATGACCCCTTAACAACTATGCTCATCCCTCCCAGCAAAAATTACATTGTCCCCAATGTATGCAGTAAAGGAAGGGACAAGAAACTCCGAGTGGGTCATTCGTCCTCATCATCAAAGCTGCATTTCCTGCACCATCATCCCCAGCCTCCTTTCTCCCATCAAACTCATCTCCCAAGCCCTCAAAGAGATCATCCAATAGGAACTTGACTGTGGAGGGAGCAGCCATTGCAACATCTAGGGCGCTCATGCCGGGCACCTCAGATTTGAAGTCCAACTCTTCCATTCTTGCACCTCAGTTTTGAGGGTGACAACCCCCTCAACCGCATCCATCCTCTTGCATAGTGTGAAGTGACTTGCTCATATAAAGGTTTGAGCTCCTTTTTAATTATTTGAGCAATGAGTGCGGGAGACTCTTGGCCAATCTTTAGAGTTGGCTTTTGTGAGGAAGTTAGTCATTTCCACAAGTTTGTGGATACCACTTGGTTGAGAGGATTGAGGAGGAGGAGATGCTCCCCGATGAGGCATGTTTCCCAAAGCTTGGCCTGACATTTCGTGCTGGGGCACGTTCAACTCCGAGGAGCTGTGGTAAGTGGTGACCCATGGGAAAGGGATCCCTGAGTTACCCCAAAGGCTTGTAGTCTTTCTGTTCATTGTAGGTGCCTCGACATCTCTCTTTCGATCTATGGCAATCACTCCTAAAGAAGTGGAAGAGGTTTCATCACAAAACGAGGGAAGGCACCCCAGCTAATGAGCAAAGCTAGAAAATGAAAGGGACGATGTAGGGCATGGAAGTTCTTGGTATCGTGCCTTCCTCTCTCTTCATTTGTTGGGAGACAATCTCCCAAGTTGATGGGGACTCCGGTCATGATGCGAGCAATGAGGATTGCAGGTTTCCAAGCGATCCTACGCTCATTCTTGGATAGGATGATGCGGCAAAAAAAGTCCAACCATAATTTATCCTCAAACTTCAAGTCATGAGAGAGGTCTCTCCACCCATAGAGCCCCACAGAGGTGTCTCAACAACAATAACTAGGACTATCTAAGAAAGCTGGTCTTTTAGCTAGCCATTACTCAGAAGCCATGTACTCCCACACCGATGTCAATTTCATCATCCAAAAATAAGAGGTTAATGGCGGCCGGGGTACGATGTCAGCTTCCACTCCCCTTATCATAACCAATGGTAGGCATGGAAAGTCATCAACCTTTTACTGTGCTATCTTTATCTGTCGAGCTTGGTATAGGCATAGAATTCGACACTGTTCTGGGGTAGTAAGGCGGGAGAGGGTGAAATGCATGCCATTGTCGGGCTATAAATTGGGTGACCAATGATATTAGGAGATCACCCAGAAACCCTAGCAGGTCAAAGCACTTCTCCGTAGTTATGGAATGACCTTTGGCATATGACATAATGTTCCTTCATGTTTAGGACAAAAAGAATGATGGCCTCTTTGGTGTTACGGTGGTGCGAATGCTGCTCTTTGCTCTTGCTCTTGCTCTTCTTTGGAAGATGATCACGAGGGAGCCTTCACAGCCATTTTACGGATGAAGACATGGTAGTTCTACAAACATGATGTTAGTGATAACCATTACGTAATGAATTAAATAAAAAACTATTCTAAAAAGGATGAACTAAGAAACAAGATTAAAAACCATCATGAAAAACTAACAGCATCGGCGAGTCGCGGGGACGAGTCCCAGGTGGTTTACGAGACTCGCCAATCACGATTAGGAGATTGAGCAAACTAATAGTGTCTGAGGCGGTAAGAGCGGTGAGTCACGGTCCCGATCCGCAAACCACCAATGCTTGGCAGGATCCTGTCCCATTGGCCTGAAACCAACTTTAAAATTGGACCGGCATTCCATCGGTGTTTTGCCGGACGACAGTAATTACCGAGCGTCGTTGTCCCCAAATCGATTTCACATATCAATGGCCATGAACAAACACCTACACATTTTGATAAGAACAATACCACTACACCTGAAAAGGATTCAAATGACGATTTTCACTTAAGAATATCGCCACTCAGTCTATCATCGGGAAAAACATGACATTTCACTCCAATTGGGTTACTCAGACTACACCCATTTAAAATTCACACAAATAGAACCTTATTCCCACCCATTTCAACAAGCAGGCATATTCACATGAATCATGGAAAGCAGAAAGCATTAAAAGGGAAAGGATAGATATGAATTCGAGGCCATATGAAAATCAACGATCTCGGGAAAAATAAGCATGCAGTGATGCTATATTTAATTTAGTCTTGTTTAGCTAATTAATTATATACATTTCATGTGATTTTATATAAATGTGAATACATGTACTAACCAACATGATTAGTCCTTGTTTTGTAGGTTTCAATGAATTTGAGGAACTAATTTGTAAGTTGGTGAAGTAGAGGAATGGAGTCGGGAGCAATTTGCGAAAGTCGGCAAGGAGCATGCCTTGGCTAGGAGTGGCGCGCCGGGCCGGCGATGCCAGGTTGTGCGTGTGCCGCACCACGGCGTGTGCCATGCCACATGCTAGGCACGAGAGAAGAGGCAGCTTGCGGGCGGGCGTCTACGGCGCCGACGGCGCGGCACACTAGGAGATGCGCGCCCGGCGGCGCTTGTGCCATCGCTGTTGCATGAGTAGCGTGTCACGCCCAGAAGCAGTGCGCGACCCTCGGCATCTTGGCATCTGGAGGCAATTTCCCGATGTGCCTCCGCGTACCTCCGTTTCATGGAGGCAGTGCTCCGCGATACACTCCATGACACGGAGCCATTCCACGACCGAGCTTAATTTTGCCACGATTCTGTTTACTATAAATAGGTCCCTTAGCTCCTAAAAATAATTTTGTCACGATTTTATTACGGAAAACCACCTAGGAGTGAAGGGAGAATTAGAGAACTTATCAAGGTTTTGTCAAATTCCTTTTCTCTTCTACCAATTCTTGTAAGATGTTACTTCAACTACGTTTCCTTGTAACTTTACGAACATGATGGCTAGAACCCTTCCTCTAGGGTTGAAGCCATGGTTATGATTGTGTTTTTATGAAATTGTGTTGGAATTAAGTTATTGATTGTTGTTATTTATCTTGCATTCCAAATTGTGGTTATTTTTTTGATTGATCACCATGAAACATACACGTTAACTTAGGCATATGCTTGAAAGCATTTAGGCCAAAACGAGAATGTAGGGAGCATAGTTTGTTCTCACGATATAATTTGTGTTAGGATAGAAATATACCCTAACCTTGATTGGTTGATAAACGGGTGAGCTAGGCACCAACTTAGAATTATCACATCACCACTTTCGAAGAAGTAGTTGTGTAGCTAAGTTGAGTCAGATGATTAGGTGTACGTCGAATGATTAGGTGTACGAGAGTCCCTAATCATATCCACGTAAACCACATCCATGTAATTAATTGCCCACGAACTAGAATTAGCATCCTCGCTCTCAAAGTAGTAGTAGTGCTAGTTTGTCATGTTTAGAGGTTCGGAAGGCCATGAACATGCAATTCTAATTATGTGAGACAACAATTGATAGTTTCATACTTAACCAGTGCAATTCATAGTAGCACATGATTATTCGGCTTTAGCTCTATGTTGCTTCTAGAGTGAATTCAGAATATTTTGTTGACAACAATTAGACTTAATTAAACTTCCTCGAAAACTTTTATAATCAACATTTTTGGTATTTAATATCACACTTGAACTAGATAGTTAGCGTAATGGGTCCAGTCCCTGTGGGTTCGACATTCCGATTCCTAAAAAGAGCCACTATATTACTTGTACGACCCGTACGCTTGCGGGAGGCGCGGACAATCACCACTAATGAGCCACTGAAAACATGAAAGAGGTAAGGAAACATTACCACACTTGTCGTAGAAAACTTGCAAACTCTAGCTTGTGGGAGCTATAACAACATTCACAATGGAAACTTCAGAGGTTGTGTAGTGCAGAAAGGAAATGTGAGTGTAGTGAGGTGTTAGTGAAAGGAGGGAAGGGTTTTACAAGGAGAAGGGTTAATGGTGATAGGAGCAGGAGAAGGTGGGGTATTAATGGTGAGTTAATGTGTTGGTGGGAAGTGGAAAGGTGGGAAAATCGGAAAGGTGGGAAAGTGGAAAGGTTGGCTATAGGGAAGACAAAAAGGGTGTGAAAAAAATTGTAAAAAGGGAGGTTTAAGAGAATCTTGTGCAGAATAGGGCGGCTCAACTAGTATTTGGGGTTTGCTGGGTCCACACTTAATTTAAATTCTAAAACAAACTCGTACCTCGACCGGGGATGCATCGGCGGTTCGTCGAATCGAACCGGCATTCCGCCGCTTTACCCTTTTTCACTAAAAATCATGCAGTGCACTGCATCTCAGCTGGCTGTTCGCAAAATTGTTCGGCAATCCGCTGGTGGACCGCCGCTTAGGCTCTAATGCATCAATGATCTGTGTTGCATTGGTGACCAACCGGCGGTACACAGTTTAGCATCAGTGGTTCACCGGAGTGACTGCTGGTTGAATTCTCAAAGTCCCAGCCTTCTGCCTTTTGTGCCCTGAAGTGGCGGTTTGCGCTTCTAGACCAGCGACTCGCTGGTCCAGCACGGTTCCCACGTTGTTATGATTTTTTCCCTCTTTTCTCCTTTATTCATTGATTCTACAAAAAACAAAAACAACAAAGACATAACATAAATCAAATAAAACACTTGAATTGCCTCCCAAGAAGTGCCTTAATTAACGTCATGGCACGACGTGGCTCTCATTTAACAATTCTCCTTTGACAGATCATCTTCCAACTCCGTCTCCTTCATCTCAATTCCACTATCGTCATCCTCTTTCTGCAATACCTCTATCACCTTGCATTCGGTGGGCGTTTTAGCTAACGGGCAAACCTTGAAGGTGACTTCTTCACATCCAACTCTAAATTTGAGCTCCCCTAGCTCCACATCAATCACAGCTCTCCCTGTAGCTAACAATGGTCTCCCCAAAATAATGGGTACCTCCACATCCATCTTGCAATCAAGGACAACGAAATCCACCCTTACCAACACATCTTCTAACACCCCTACCGTTTGTTTATGGAACAATCCGCCATGAGCTACCTCATCAACGTAGACTTTGTGCTTCCAAGTTCCATCTTCTTGAAAATGATTAGGGGTATTAAATTTATGCTGGCACCAAGATCGTATAGAGCTTTTTTAAACATACATATCCCAATTATACAAGGGATTGTGAAAGCTCCAGGGTCTTCCCGCTTGGGGGCAAGGCTACTCATCATCATTGCACTACAATGGTGCATTTTATCCCAACTACCTACATCAACCACCTTCTTCTTCTTCAGCAATTCTTTCATTAACTTCGCATATCCTGCCATTTGTAGAAGAGCATCCACCAATGGTATATTAATGGACAACTTGCCAAACATATCAACAAATTTGCTGAACTAGTCATCCTTCTTTTTCTTGGCCAACCGTTGTGGATAAGGAGGTGGAGCTCTTTCTTAAACCTTGTCATCATTTGGGGTCTTCATTCCCACCTCATCTTCATCAGCGTGTGAGGGGATTTCATCATCCTTTCCCTCACCTTCCTCTATATTCTTTTCCTCACTTCTTGTAGTCTTTGGCATCTCGTCGAGTCCATTTTTCTTATTTGATTTTGGGTCATTAACCTCTTTGGGCTTCACTAGTGCATCTCCGATCACTTTGCCAATCCTAGTGACAATATCCATGCATTGACTATCTTTCTTTGGATTTGACATTCTGTCACTAGGAAGCGTTCCCTTCATTCGGGGGTTCATTTGAGCCGACAAGTGATTCATTTGGGCTTCCAAATGATTGATGGATGCTGAATGTGAGTTGATTGTTTGGGCAAGGTTAGGTACCTCCCCTATTAACTCTTTGACCCCACTCTCGATTGACTCTACTTTCTTTAGNCTCGATTGACTCTACTTTCTTTAGGACTCTTCATAGCATTTTCTCAATTTTTGAACTACCCGCATCATTCACACCTGCTGAACATGGGAGTTTCCAACTTTTGGAGGGGAAACATACGAGTTTGAACTTCGATGATAGTGGTTTCCCTCTTGATTCTGCTCTCTATTTCCCCATCTTTCATTTCTTTCAGGCCACCCCTGCGCATTATGATTTCTCGAGCCTATATTTTCGTCCCTTGGGCGCTAAGGGCCTTGATTGGTTCCTTGGAATCCAGGTCAAGGACCTCTCATTTTGTTCCCCATGTATTGACATTCTTCCTCGAACCTTGGTGGTGACGATTCCCCTTCATATTGCAAAGGGCCTTGCATACCTACAACATTTACCACCTTGGGCCCTGCCCCCATTACATGCTTTGTTATTAATTCCAGCTGTGTCATCATCTTAGCAAGATTCTCATCCCTCTCTTCATCCCTTTTTCGCAATTCAACTGCCAATACACTAGAGATGATCTCATGTGTAGATACATTTGTCTCTCACGTGTGCTAAGCCCTATTGGATTTTGTCATTCTTTCCAGAAGGGATTTAGCCAACCCATATGTTTGATCCATAATAGACCCTCCGACTAAATTGTTGGCCACAGACTTGTTGATGGAGTCAAGGGCTCTTAGAAGATTTGGAGAAGCACTCCATCCGGAAGTCCATGATTGTGACAAAGAGCAACTTTATTTTTGAACCGTAGCCATGCCTCATGCAAAGGCTCTCCTGGCTCTTGCCTAAAATTTGTGATGTCATCCCTCAGCTGCAACATCCTCGATGAAGGGAAGAAACGATCCAAGAAAGCCTCGGTTAACTCTTGCCAAGATGTACTACAACCAGGGGGAAACTCTTCCAACCATATCGTTGCTTCTCCTATTAGATAGAATGGGAAAAGCCTTAGTATGATAGACTCTTGACTTATGTTTGTGATGTTGAAGGGCTGGCATATCTCCAAGAAATTTCTCAAATGCTGTTTTGCGTCCTCATTTGGTTTACCCCCAAGAGTCCTTTCATTTGCAACAAATGTAGCATGGTACTCGTAACATAAAACACCGCATTCCCTACCGTGGGTGGTAGGCTAATGGCTCCCGCAATCTCCGGCATCATCGAATTATCATCTTCATGCTCCATGTTTCCTTCCACTGAGCTATCCCCTACTTGGGAATGATGACTCATATGGGTGTGATGTCCTAACAAGCAAAACAAACTCACGTCAAGTAACCAAGATGCAAAGCTATTTCAAATCAACAATCAACACACGAATATCAAGATCTAGTCCCCGACAATGAAGCCATTTTTGATAACTTCCAAAATATACTCCTCATAAAAAGGGTATACATAGCCGAAGTATCAAACCAAGTAACTCGACGGGTGTCGGGGTCGAATACCACAAGGACTAGTGAGTGATATTTATAAGTGTGTATTGAGAAATTGGTTAGCTTGCACCACTTTGAATTAACATAAAAACAAAAAGGTTGGGGGAGATTGGAATTTGTAGTATATTATAATTGCTAATTTGGTTGCCTCTAATAGCAAAATCACCAAGGTTGTCGACAAGAGTGTGAAAGACTAGAGGTGTGGTGTAGATGATATACTAACTAGATATGGACATGCTAGGTCATCTTATAAGATCAGTTAGTGTAAATAATCTTGGGGAAATGGGTAATTATAGCTTTTCAGCTTTATAAATACCTCTTACTAGATTTTTATCAAACCTCTAGCCACTATTAGCTCAACCTGATCAGATTTGGATTAGTAGCTGCACTAATTTCTAGCAATTAGCTACTAATTAGGAGTGAGAATGAAATTTTGTCTATTTCTAGCCCAATTTCACAATCTCTCATCCATACCCACTATTAAATTCTCCTCCAATACTTAATTATTCTTTTACAAGCAACAATCAAGTAAGAATAAATAGACCCACATCATAATTAATGGATCTTCCATTATAGGTTGAAGAGAATCTAACAAATTTACACTTATTTAAATAATATAGAGATGACTCTAGCAATACCCACTCTATTTAAGTATTCATCATCACACACATCGAATTAATGATTTAGCTACTTATGATTAAGAAATTCAAAAGTACATTCGACAATAAACTCATTGAATTTAATAACAAGAGTAGTAAAATCAAGTTCACAAAAATGTCTTTAATAATGGCTGTACCTTACTATTAAGAAGAAGAAGAGAATAGTACTTTGCAAATTCTACCAATGAAATTCTCCTTTTCTCTTCCAAAGGAATGTTCTAAAGCTAAGAAAGGAAAACTATGATATGATATGCTCTGCTATGATATCCTCAGTATGCAGTACTTTCTCTAGAATTTATATCTAAGAAAATAGGGCATCTTCTCTCTCTTTTTCTTTGCTGGACAATTTTTCCCTTGAGCAGCATTCTGGAATCGGCGGAGGTACTGACGGTTTACCAATTAAATTCCGTGAACCACCGGGTACATTATATGAGCTATCACTAAGATCCAGTGATCATCGGTGGTTCATTCGGCGTTTAGCTGATCTCAGTCCTTCAATCGCTGAGCCTTTGTTCTTTTCTCCAGCAAATCAGATGTCATTCGGTGATTGGACCAGCGAGTTGCCAACGGCAAGTCGCATTTCGCCGGTGGCATTCTTCCTCAAAGGTAGTGATAATCGGCTTTTTACCAGTGTTTCGCCGATTTTCATCGATGGACCGCAAATTTAATCTGACTTCCTTCTTTTTGATCCATTTTTGCTCTTTTCTACACATTTAGATATCTGCACATAATGAAGGCAAAAAGGGAATAAAATCCTTATAATCAACTAAAAAACTAAGCAAAAACTCAGGCTTAAGAGCCTAATGAGTTGGTAAATTACCCACTCATCATATCCACGAGGATATTGTATTGGTCAAAGCTACTAAGCAAAACAAATATGACTAAATTCTTGAAGAACTACTCAAATTAATAGGTAAGAGGGAATTAAGCTAAACTACTAATGTCTAAAATGCAAATGATTGAAATCAATAGGAGAAAATACTAGGGATGTGTTCTCGCATAGGGTTAATCCTCCTAAATCACTCAATTAGGTTTATTGAGAATGGGCTCTTCATAAATATGCAAGCAATCACTTAAGTACTCACTAGGTGTCTTTCAATAACTAGCAATGCCAATCTAAATCAACTTTCTCAAATTGACAAGAATTACATATAAATCGATTGTTAATTTGCCAACTAGATTCATCAAATCTCTAAGTGAATCTATTAAGCAAGGTTTAAGCCTTGGCTCATTGTTTATTGATGCTACTCAAACCCTAATTGTCTCTTTCAAGCACAATTTTGAGCAATTTGGCATGATTAGGTGTTTGCAACTATTAAATTCACTTTACAAAGCAAAGATCAATCAAATATTTAAAATTTTATAATCAATTCATCCTAATAAAGATTAATAGGGTTCACAACCCTAGATGAGAATTTAGCTACTCATGAAAGAAGAAAAAAAAGAAAGCATAAAATTATACATGATAACTTAAAATTTAATCGACGAAAGAGAAAATTCAAATTAAGGAATGGATCTACAAAACTTCTTCAAACAAAATGGGTGTTCTCAAGATATACTATTCTCTAAAATAAAATCTAACTCTAGCTGGAACTACAAAAAAAAATGAAAAAAGCCTATTTATACTATAGCCTAACACCCCAAGTAAAATTTAAATTTGGAGGCCTAGTTAATAGATACGACCATAAATTAAATTAATAGTCCGTACATTGCTCTGAATGTGAATCTGTAATTTGTTCTGTTTCCTGCCGCACTTTAATTATGGACCATATATTGAACTTACAGTTCGTACTTTTCTTTATGGATTGCTTCTCCAGGTTGAAGATTGTCTGAATCTTGTGATCTACTGTATAATTTACGGTCTGTAAATTGAATGTATGGGCTTTGTACTTTGCTGACAGACTTTTTTCACTCACTGATTTGAATCACAACTGAATCAGCTGGCCACATCTTGAATTTACAGTCTGTCTGTTGCATTTTCTGGAAGGAGCTTGTGGATTGTGCCTCTTTCCTGAAGCCCATTAGTATTGACTTAAATTAGTACTTAAATACATGCAAATTCTATGAAAAAAAGTACAAATGTATCCCAAAATCCGACACATTAACATCCCCAACATAAATTCTTTTTTTGTCCTCAAGCAACAAAAAATAAGAATATTTAACATAGATAAATGTTTCGATTTCACAAAGTGCATCTATAAATATTCAATTTCTAAACAAGCCACCCCTTCCATCATGCAAAATCACAATTTTCACTCAACCATTAAGAACAAACTTGAAATCTTTACTCATGACATCATATCTGAATTCAAGATACCTAGATTGAGAAGCAACTTATGCTAGCTATTATTATCCACATTCCATCACTTTACACCAAGAAAATTGCCCATTTTTAGCAATAAGGATCACATACAATATATGACACAAGATCAAGAGAGAAGAGAAAGACACTCACTCTCACGAAGATATTCATAAGTTAAGTCACAACTATCATATTCTTGCCTATATTCTCAAATGCCTCTACTTTTGGAAATTCAGGTTGAGATCACATAAGGGCTTTTCTAATATGTAATGTTGGTCCAAAGAGATGGTAGGATATATTTATGAAATTTAGTGATTCATTAACATCCTTGACTACTACATCACCTTCCACTTTTTTTCTTTCTATTTGTTCCCTTCTTTTTCTTTCCTTTCATTCCTTAGCAATTTTCACAACCCAAAGTATTTTGTGAGCTTATTTTACTTTTCTCGTTCTATCTCCTTTTTTTCTTCTTCTTTTTTCATTTTCTTTTCTTTCTCAATATACTTTGGGAGATGGTCCAACTATTCATTTTTGCCTTTTTCTTTCCTTTTCACCTTCTCACCCCCAACTTACACTTTTTTATATCATCAAAATATTTTATAGTGTCAAGGAGGATGGGTTCAAAAGAGGATCAACTAAGAATCGGTTTCCGCTTCATTGCGGCTGATTAAGAAAAAGGGTCATAGGCTCAAAAGAGAAAACTAGGGATACATATATCATTTAGTTGGATCATATAGGCACATGGGGCTTTTGAAACACAAAGAAGGCCTAAGTTCATCTCCACAACCTAATAAATCCTAAGCTCAAGTATGAGTAACCAAGCAAATCCTAGAGTGTGGCAATAACAAGTGAACAAGACTAGATTCTCAAAAGCTATATGGATATCAGATGGACTAATCATTTTCAATCTCAACTAGGTAATTTATGCCACATTACACAAGTACATCTCATAAATAGAGATAAACATGTCAATACAAAACAATTGTGGCAATAATTTTGAGGGGGAATTTTTCAAAAATCATCACATATGCATGCATTAAGCTCATTTTCCACAATCATCTAAGTCAAAAACACTCTATTAAACCTAAAATGACAAAGACATAGACTGGTACCCTTACAAATATCTCCTAGAAATATATCATCGGGACCAATCACTATGATACTTAACTACATTATTAGGCCAGATTCAACAGAAATTAAGCCTCCCAAAAAAGAACCGTGACTAAGAAAATCCGGGAGGACTCTACACTACTAAAGCAAGAGATAACTAGTTAATACACTTTTCCATTATCAGAAACATGTTCAATACAAAAAAGAATTCAAATCAATCACCCAATACAAATACAGACAGAAATATCCCGCCCCAACTTAAAAAATGTACAATGTTCTTAATGCACGCAAAGAACAAACAAATATGGGAATAAGGACTCTCTGAGGTGCTAGGGTAGTAGGAATGCCAACAGCTGAGGTACCCACTTGTTTATCAATGTGGGGCTGAATCCACTAGTAAGCTAAAAACTCTAACTTTGTGATAACACTCAAATTACACCTCTGAAGAAGTATAACACGAACATTGTAAATAAAGAATCCAATGGGATCAATCCTATAGGGAATATGGTCAATATATAGATCAATGCTAGTATTCCCCTTTTAGTTCTATTATTTCCTAAAAGGGGTTTTTAAAAGAAGTAATCAAGTAACAGTATTGTGAACAAGTGTTGCGATCAAAGTTATTGATGTGCTGTGAGTTTACAGCACTTTCGACGCTCAAAACTAAGAAAATAGCATGGAATTAGGTGTGTTTATATAGATATAAGACACTTTTTCTTTGATTACAGGAAAGACAGGTGTTGGAGCAAGAATGTGTAAAAGATAGCTTGAAAGTGCAAAAAATGGGCTAAAGTCATAGTCTCAGTATGAGCTATAGGTTGATGGTACAAGCCATATTGAAGATCGTGAAAATTTTCAGATGACTGAATTGTGTTGAGTGCATCCTACGACTCTCAGTACGAGTCATACAACACTAGTAAGAGCCGTAGAACTGAGTCATGGAAATATTTATAAGAATTGCACAAGAGGCAGACTCTTGAGGCACATAGACAGTAAGAGTCATGGAAGAGAGGTACGAGTCATACCATCACACTCATGACAAACATCAAAAAAATTGAGAATTCTCAGAGTCAAGCCACGGAAGTACAGTACGACTCGTAGGAAGCATGTACGAGTTGTACCAAGGCCCAACACTTAGCTAAATTTCAGTAAGCCAAGGACATACGGATAACAGGTATGAACCGTACAATCCTGCTAGTGGTCGTAGGATCTGTCGTGGCTCAGGCGATACCAGTTATGGAAATTTACCCTGTTATCTTAGGAAAAAGATTCTTATGTCTGTATAAATACCTTTTATGTTTTATTTTCAGAGAGAACATCTAGAAAACACAGGGAGAAACATTAGAAGTAATTAGAGAAGGTTAGGAAGTAAGGAAAAATATAGAATTGAGTTGATTGGCTTGTGATCAACCTTTTCTTGATTTCTTTCTTAATCTTGGTGAATTGTTCTTGAGTTATTTCGGAGATAATCAAAGAAGCTTTTTCTCTCATCTGCAATTGTAATTATTGAATTATGCGTTTAATTATGAATGCATATCACAACCTTGCAACCATGAGAGGCTAAAACCTCCATAGCTAGGGTTGTGGGAACCATGATGGATTAATGAGCTAGGGTTACACAAAAGTGATTCAAAACCAAAACAAAACAATTGTATTGTATTCTCTTCATGCTTAAACGTTTCTTAATGGTGTACAATGTTAGGACTTACCTGAATTATTTACTTGCTTGAGCCTATAGAGGTAGAGATTAGGAAAAGAGAATTACAACAAAGCCTTGATTTTGATGATCATTGTATTAACTTGAGCTATGGTCGCAGGATAGTTAAATTTGGAACTTATTGATAACGGATAGTTTGGAACCACTCATGAGACCTAATTCGATAATTGAGTATAGTCATCCAATAGGGACGAACCAGTCGTTTCGATGAACCCTAGTTATCGGTTCTACAAGTAAGAATTTGTATTGATCACATATGTATACCCAAAACAGTTATGAACCCATGGGGAACACAAACCCTAGTTAGTCTTAACTCTTGATTTTACATCACAATTTCAATTATTATTTTTCTTGAAACCCCCCAAGTTGGAGTAACTAACCAACAAGTTCAGTTACCGATATTAGTCTAGATCTTTCATATTTCCTGTGGGTTTGACGCCAACCTCTAGTTGGGTTATATATTGACAACCTATGCTTCATACTTCTTTAGGAGGTGTGAGTTTTAGCGTTATCAAAAAATGGCGCCGTTGCCGAAAAATACAACTAAGATTAGATTAATTGGTTGTATTTATCTTTTGATTGTTGTTTCCTCTTTTAAGTTTTTTTTTGTTTTTTTGTATCATCCAGGGAACCTCTTGGCAAATCCAAGCATTTAAGACAATGAAGGATGAGTCCGAGTTCCTTGATGAAGTCTAAGTAGTCAAGATGCTTACGTCATGCCACGATGTTAGATCAGGTGCTGCATGGGAGGCAACCCATGAATGATTAAGTCTGAGTAGCCACAGGTATGTTCCCTTGCCTCTATTCTTGTAATTCATGCTTTGGGGATGAGGAACAATTTTCAAAAAGGGGAGGGGTTGTACTTGTATGTTTTGGGTTTTTGATTCATCCGAGGGTTTTTCTTGCCATGTTTCTTTCCCCTCAGGCATGCTATCTAGTAGAACCGACATGTTTAGAATTTTATTTTTGTGATTTTAGTTTAATTAGAAAGTAGCTTAGGAGTCCTCAGCCAATAAATTGCACTAGTTTTGGATTTGTGAAAAAAATAACCATGTTTAGAAATTTTTGATGATTAGCTATGTCCTTGTGATTGCAAGCATGATTTCCGTGGACCTTTTTATGTCATTTAGTATATTAGCATGTATAGTTTTTTGTTAAGCTATGCATAAACTAGACAGGTAGAGTGAATGCAAGTCATGTACCATGAGTGAGTGAGGTCTGATACCTAGTTCAATACTGCATAGAGGATCTAGAATTTGTCCGGTTGGTCTTTGCAAAAGTTTTTAGGATGGTTGGTTAAGAAAGGATCATAGGCCGTTCTTGTCGAGCGCATTTTTGGCCTAAATAACCCTACCAAAATCATATGATTCTCTTGATCCAAAATTTTGAGCCTTAAATAGACCATTCTTTTCTTTGATCAACCAATTAACTATACTCATTTTTTATAATGAACCTATTTTGGTCCTGGTCCCTCCTTGGACATTGTGAGCCTTAACATAGGCAAAACGCCTAAGTTGAGGGTGGATAGAGTAGGGTGCATAAAAGGTTGGAACGAGGAAAAGGGAAAGAAAAGAGAAAAGGTGAAAAATGAGGTGTGGTGTGACAAATGAAAAAGAAAAGAAAAGTGATATGAAAAAGTTGAAAACTTTGGAAAAGAGAATTCAAAAGAAAAATAATGCTTGAAAAGGTTGAACGCACACCAAACTTATACAAATTCATACAAAAGAGGTAAAAAGGGAGGAAAAAGAATGAGAAGAAAAAGAGGGTGAAATAGGTAAACAATGAAGCCAATGTATGTAGTGCAAGAAAGGGTTAGTCACTAAAAAGAATCTCTCATAATTATCATTTCCAGACCTAAAGCCTACATTACAAGCCACAAAAAGTCCTATAGTGATCCTAATCTGACCATTTGATAGACCGTAGAAGAGAAAATAAGGGCAGGCCCGTGGTATCTGATACATAGTACTTGAAACTTCTTTGTGAGAGTGAGAGTCTCGCTTGTTCAGTCCCATGCAATATATTACATTATATCTATGAGTGGTTACTTCATTTTTTATGGGGGTACATGGGTTATGTTTACTTTTACCATTGGTCTATGTGAAAAATATTGGCGATGACTTGATTGCCTGTTGAGAGTTAGATGATATGTCTCGATCCCTGCTTAGCATGTTTTGTGGTTTCTTATAGTACATTAGCTGATAATAGTTCATGGAAGAAGNGAAGGGTCAAAAGTTATTGAATGTATAGTGCAAATTTTGTTTGGTATTGGCTGTAGTATCATAGGTTTATTTTCTAGTTGAGCGTCGTATTTAGTTTTTTCTTTTCAGGACATGCAAAAGTCTTAAGTTGAGGGTTTTGATGTGCTGTGAGTTTACAACACTTTCGATGCTCAAAACTAAGAAAATAGCATTGAATTAGGTGTGTTTATATGAATATAAGATAGTTTTTCTTTGATTACAGGACAAATAGGTGTTGGAGAAGGAATGTGCAAAAGATAGCTTGAAAGTGCAAAAAATGGGCTAAAGTCACAGTCTCAGTATGAGATGTAGGTTGATGGTATGAGCCATACTGAAGATCGTGAAAAGTTTCAGATGGATGAATTGTGAAGAGTGTATCCTACGACTCTAAGTAAGAGTCGTATAACACTATACGAGCCATAACACTGAGTTGTGGAAATATTCAGAAGAATTGCAATAGAGGAAGACTCCTGAAATTGATAGACAGTATGAGTCGTGGCAGAGAGGTACGAGTCATACCATCACACTCGTGAAAAACTTTAGAAAAATTGAGAATTCTCAGAGTCAAGCCACAAAAGTACAGTACGCCTCATAGGAAGCATGTACGAATCGTAACAAGGCCCAACACTTTGTCAAATTTCAGTAAGCCAAGGACATACGGATAGCAGGTACGACTCGTACAATCCTGCTACGCGTTGTAGGATCTGTCATGGCTCAAGCCACACTAATTATGGTAATTTACCCTGTTAGCTTAGGAAAAGGATTTTTATGTCTGTATAAATACATTTTATGTTTTATTTTCAGAGAGGACATCTACACAACATAGGGAGAAACGTTGGAAGTAGTTAGAGAAGGTTCGGAAGTAAGGAAAAACATCGAATTGAGTTGATTGGATTGTGATCAACCTTTTCTTGATTTCTTTCTTGATCATGGTGAATTGTTCTTGAGTTATTTTGGAGATAATCAAAGAATCTTTATCTCTCATCTACAATTGTATGTATTGAATTATGTGTTTATTTATGAATGCATATCACAACCTTGTAACTATGAGAGGCTAAAACCTCCATAGCTAGGGGGTTGGGAACCATGATGGATTAATGAGCTAGGGTTACACAAAAGTGATTCAAAACCAATGCAAAACACTTGTATTGTATTCTCTTCATGCTTAAACATTTCTTAACAATGTACAACATTAGAACTTGCCCGAATTCTTTACTTGCCTGAGCCTATAGAGGTAGAGATTAGGAAAAGAGAATTACAACAAAGCCTTGATCTTGATGATCATTGTATTAACTTGAGCTGTGGTCGCTGGATAGTTAAATATGAAACTTATTGATAACGAATAGTTTGGAACCACTCATGAGACCTGATACGGTAATTGAGATAGTCATCCAATAGGGACAAACCAGTCGTTTGGATGAACCCTAGTTATCAGCTCTACAAGTAAGCATTGGTATTGATCACGTGTGTATACCCGAAGCAGTTATGAACCCATGGGGAACAAAAACCCTAGTTAGTCTTAACTATTGATTTTACATCAAAATTTCAATCATTATTTTAATTATTATTTTCTTGAAACCCCTTAGTTGGAGTAACTAACCAACAAGTTCACTTACTGGGGTTAGTCTAGATCTTCCATATTACCTGTGGGTTCGACCCCAATCTTTAGTTGGGTTCTTTATTAACAATGTCCACTTCATACTTCAACAGGACCTGTGAGTTTGAAAATTATCAGTTATGCAATTAACTACGGGAGTGTTCCCTATGGCTTCCTAACTAGGTCAGATTAGGATAATGTTGATCTATCTAATACTTAGCTTGTAGAACTGATAAACGATGTTCATCCAAATGACTGATTCATCCTTAGTAGATGAATCCACTCAATCATCCGGTTAGGCCTCATGAGCAATTTCAATTAACCTTTATCAATAGTTTCAAATTAACTTTCCTGCGACCGCAACTCAAGCTATTCAATGAAACTAAATTTCAAGGTTTTGTTGTTCTTCTGTTTTTATAATTTCTACTTATCTAGGTTCAAGCAAGAAGAGAATTTGGGCTACTCCTCACGTTGCACACCATTAAGAAATATTAATCATGAAGAAAAAACAATACACGCATTCGTATTGGTTTAGAATCAGTTTGCATTAACCCTAATTTGTTATCCACCATGGTTCCCACAACCCTAGTTGTCAAAGGTTTAGCTATTCATGATTGCAAGAAAGAAATCAGATTTTATAGAAGAAAATATAATTAAACACTTATAATATTGATGGAAGAAAAACCAATAATCAATTGCACAATCAAACTTGTGAAAATCAAGAACAATGATGAAATCTCTGAAGATTTTCATGTATTTTCTCTCCAAGAAGCTAGGAAACCTAAATACTATGAATTATAATGAAAAGTATCGGTTTTGTTAAGGAAAATAACCTAAGAGAATCCTTTCCTAAATTAATAGGGATTTTGCTGCCGAGACAACCAACGAGTCGTGGTATGCTTCCATAGTATGAGTCTACAGCTTCTATCTTCTAAGGTACTGGAGGTTGGTACAACTCCTACAATGTTATTACGATTCATAGGAGCTTGTCGTGGATTGAACTTATGAAACCTGGCATCTATGATGTTTCTCATACGGTTCCTTTCTACGATTCATACCATGCCGGTACAACTCGTGCAATTCTTTCGTGCCCTAAATATGCCAAGTGTCCAATCCACTGAATCTCACCACGAGTCCATCAGTACCACTAGACTCTATAAATGTACATATTCTGTATCTCATATTATGGACACTCAGTACAACTCGTACCTAGATTTTATGGCTCGTATTATCAATCGTATGATGCCTCTACAATTATGCATTTTTCTCTGAAGTTGTGCTACGGATAGCTGGTACGGCTCGTACCTGGATGACACGACTCATACTAAGACCTGCAACAAGCCACTTTCTGCATTTTCATCTCCTTTTCCAAAATCCAACTCCAAACTTGATTTCTCTGAAAACAAAGTAAAAAAACCTCATATCTGTATAAACATACCTACGACCAAGAATTTTTCTTATGTTTTAAGCATTGAAAGTGCCATAAAATCTCGACACATCACTTTACGGGCCGAATCTCAGCCACCTCAATTGGATCTATATCAGGGTCATCTTCCTCCTAAAGATCCCCCTCATCTATTTCTCCCCATTCCTCCATTAATGGTATTTTGTGTAAGGCACGTGCAGGAGTAGGGCCTCTGAGTAGTAAAGGATTGGGAGAAGAAGCTCTGACTGGTGCAAACCTAAGGGGTGAAACTCTAGGAGGTGCAACATTTGGCAGAAAACTCTAGCCGGTGGGGCTCCAAAAGGTGAGCCCAAAAAACTAGAAGGGGGTCAGGTAGCATAATTGTCCGACAACTTGATCTCAGTGTCTTCCGCCAAAGGACCTCTAGATATATCACAATTTCTCTAGTCTCCTCTAAATCTGCTTGAAGGTGTAGCGCCTCCTATCCTGAGCCCCTCTCTAAATGTGTCACCCTAGCTTCAATAGAATAAAGCCTCATTAGCACATTTTTCTAGGTGACAAGTAGTGAGTCCTTCAGCAGCTACAACACTTTCTCAATGGCTTTGGCCACAAACATCGATATCTCATCAATCACTCTAGCCTACTGGCTCTCCTTTCTTTCCAATTGACCTGCCATGTTAGCAAAATTTTCACGCGTGAGATGAACTGTTCCACATGATGCCCTAGATGTGGAAGTTGTCCTACTAGGACTGATAAATATTGTGGTTGGGGCTTTAGTGGAAGAATTAGCTCCTTTAGGAGTGATCTAGAATAGGAGTGCCTCTGAGGTGGTTGGCAGTTGAGGCATGGTTGTGCTTTGAGGAACTTCAAGAGGGACCTTCTCAATGTCAAACTCGCCCTCAGTTGGTACTGGAGTACTAAGGTGGAGGGGGACTGCAATCAGGGACTCATCTCTCATCTTGGTGTTATCTAGCACCTATGTTTACTTTGTATAGATGTCCTCCCTTTGTAATACGAGCACTCTTGCCCTCCGGCATAAAGCTGTAATAAGACATGGGAATGGCAGTGAAGTGGAAATCTACAAAGTCCTCTTCTTAAGTTTGCTGCCCAACAACTTGCCAATGTGCACTCTCCTCTTAACCATAATGGCCGCTATCACCAATGCTCGGCCATGCATCAAACCGTTTTCTCTCTTTGTAGGACAAATGCAACTTATCCCATATTCCACCAGAAGTTTTCCTGAAGCTTTAGGTCCCTCTTATAGATTGGAGTTTATCTGATGGTGATCCATGTCAGTGGAGCTCTAGAAATCACTATGGCCGTGCAAGGATGAACATTTTCTCTAGACTTTACCTTTTCATCATAGATCGATGTGTTAGTAGTCGCGTACTCATCACCCATGTAGTACCGGTTGATCACCTTGGGGTGGATATCAACTTGTAGCCTGGAGAGTGGCACCATAATAGTCATAGAACTCTCGGGCATGAGTCTGATAATATATACCGGGAGAGTAGAGGAGGAACTCCCACTTCTGTTACCTAAGCTACTCTAAAATCTCTAGGTATTGATCCAACCCAGAGGTTTTCTTGGCCTTCTCCTCAGTAATACCTCACCAGGCTTTCCTTTGTGATATGCCCAGCCCTCATGATACCTCTCTTGAGCTGCCTTCACAGCCCATCTGGCTCTGACGATGTCTTCCCCTATTTTTCTCCTCTGCTTTGCTGGTTGGCCTAGGGAGAACTATGAGTACTTTGTGGATCATTCCCACTAGCATTGTTAGCCTCTTCTGGAGCCCTTAGATGAGGACTCTGCTGATGAAACAATTATATGTTTCCCTTTGAGCAGGGCAATGGGCTGCTCTAAGGTGTTAGAGTCTGAAGGGCTCCCTCTGTCTGAACCTTGAGATGGTGAGGACTATTTTGGGGTGGCTGCAGACGCCACCCTAACTGATGTTGTGGGTGACAAGGCCAGCTGCAAATTTGTGGCGGTCTTGGTATGTGGAGGTTATAGTCCTCTAAATCTATATTTCATCCCTCAGCCAAGACCCTTAGAAGCCGAGGCCTTGCTAAACCTTTTTACTGATCTCGTTGGTGCCATTTCTTGTAATTGATGAATAAATATTAAGCACATGGGTGATAGATAACTTTAAAAAATCACTACTCAAGTATTACACAAGTTGTCATAATTGGCCAGATATGGACCATATTTTGATGATGCGGTCTGTACTTTTCATCGTAAGTTCAAACTCAAGTAGTCATGATAGGGGAGAAGTTGCAGATGTAGTCCGTATATTCAATATGTAGACCATAAATTATACCATAAATTGAACCTTATATGACAATGCTCACTAGTTTAATTTATGGGCCAACATGCAATTTGTAGATTGGATCTATGGACCATATTGTTGACCATAAATTAAACTTTAGTTAGACCTAGTCATAGGTTCAAAAGATGGAGCAAAGTGTGGTTCGTATATTCATGATATGATCCGTTTCTTCAAAATACTGGGAGTTCTTGACACTTACCAAAAATTTACCAATTTTAGTTCATTACTCACAAGTAGGGGGTCGTTCATTCACGATCATAAATCACTAGTATAGACCGTATCACATATCAATACAATAGTGAAATACCAAATCCTATTCAAATCACATGAAAGTCCCCAGTCCCCCCTGGATACACTCAAATTACACGTCGCAGTGAAATATAAAGCATTCCTTATCAAATATAATAACTCAACTAGGTTGGGTTCGATCCCACAGGGAATAGGTGAGAAATAATATGTTAACAGTGAGTAATTCAATTTGTAGTCAGTATTTCACCGGGGGTGCAATAAAAAGAAGTAATTTGAACTATCATTTCTTTTGTAACAAATATATGAGAAGAAACTAGAACTGTGGTCCCTATGATTTCATAACGTAGTGGGCTTATTTTATTTGTGATCTATCCTGGTGAATTTGATGCAAGACTGATGATTATGTTCATATAACGTCTTTCGACCTTCATAGACGAATTTCACTCTAAAGTCTCTCAGACTTTAGATGTTCATATTTTGCCCTAGTCATATGTCTTGGACTGACTATCCTCTGTAAGAGCTCAACTCAATTAGATGAGAGTTGGTAGCCTCAAATTTTCTTTGTTATTCTATTTTCCTAACTTCAACCTTTTTGGTCAAGAAAGTTGATGATAAAGGCAAGTTTCAACATTTGCATCAGCTAAAACTAATTAAAACAAAGATAATAACAATACACTTAATTACACCATTCAAGAATCATTATTATATTTGCCTACGTCCATTAATCCATTATGGTTCCCACAATCCTAGCTAAAAAATTTAGCCGCTTACATTTGAAGAAACAATAACACAATATATATAAGAAATAATGATGATCACTTACAATAAGATGAAATTATTTGACAAATCTTGAAAAGCTAAATAGAATTACAAGAAATTGATATTTTTTCAATAATGGTATGGAATAACGTGTTCCACACTTAGAATATGCCATCAATCAGTGTGAATTATGTGGTTCTGACTAAAAGAAATGTCCTAGGGGTATTTATAGTAGTAGAATAAGTCTGCATCTCTCCTGTTTTGACTAGAATTTGACTTTGCAAAACCTTGCCTGAACCACTATGCATGTGCGTTGCGCAGCTCCATAAATGGCGACCTCCCTGTGCGTCATTATAACATTCAAAAAATACCTAAGATTAGACCCCAGACTTAGAGTGGAAACCAGCAGGAAATTTGCAATTTTTGCCTTAGGATAACTCGTTAAATGAGCCGTTGTAAGAACCAACGACTCGTTAAGTCAGCCGTTGTCAGCCCCTTCATTTTCTTCCTCCATAATTAACGAGCTATAGAACGATCCGTTATAGAAACTAACGAGTCATTAAGTCCCCTATCTTGATCGAGATTAGAAAGTGTTCAAAATTGTTTCAGTAACAATGATTGGATATGACAACCCATCATGTCACCTAATGAAGCTTCCCGTCTACCCATTGGAAAAAGTTCAGAAACTGAAAATTTTAGCCTAGAACCAATGATTGGTCCTAACGAGTCGTGGAGACCACCAACGACTCATTGTATGACCCTTTGGGTCTGGACAAGCAGTTTTTCAGACAACTTCCCAGGGGTATTTTTTGTAGCTTCCCACTCTTTTAATTTCTACACTGTGTAGTATTGGAGTAATTTGGAAGGGAATTTATAGGGGATTAATCAATCATTCCCCCTAATTCTCTCCAATTCTCTCAAGAAAAGTACGTAAAAACCCAAGAACTCTCCCAAGAAAGAACTAGGGTTATTTCTACAACTTCAGAAATTCAAGCTTCTTCTCGGGGATTTTCTTCTACATGTATATGAGGATTCAGAGAGGGAACTTCTTTCACCCTTGTGTCCCAAATATTTTCAGAGAAACCTAACACTTCTCAACTCTGTCAAAGATTATGTCTTATGGTTTTTTAGTCTCTTATGAACTCCTGAAGTTACTTATTATTTCAAGTTTCCCATGATTAATCTAACATCTAGAAACTGAAAGAACAACATAGAGTATGAACATACAGCCCCAGAAACATGAGGATCACCAAGAGTGCTGAGAGCAAATCTGAAACTATCTACGGGTGAGGATGAGCTGAGAACTGGGACCTGCATCATGAAATGATACAACATAAAAAGTATGCGGTCAGTACGTGAAATGTACTGAGTATGCAAAGTAAGTAAAACGGACATTTAAAAATATATGAAATTCATAAATGATCATAAGAGTGGGACGTCATGCCCGTATCGTAAATCATAATAACTTATCATATGGCTCAAGGTTTTCAAAATATTCGTGACATAACATAATTATAATCATAACAGAAGATATTTACTTAACACGACTTGAGCCAACATACATAATCATAACATGCATAAATCATGAGGAAAAATGGGAGATTCTCTTAACCGACATACCCCATATGAGCACACATGAAGCCCGACTTGTAACCCTAGTCGGGAGGGTGTTCGTACCTTTCCAAGGATAGAACAATGAAAGTGTGATATCACCATGAAAAGGGCCATTTGGGCCAGGGACTAACATAAAAGGGGTCCCAACATACCTACGGTGGCACATAGTTCATGAGATCCGGGGCTTAACCTGAGCCCCGAACCTACTCGATGTTCGATACTACTCCCAAAACATATATAATGCTCATAATAATACATACATGAGTTCATGGTCTAGTTAAATCATGATAATCGTAAACATGCTTGAACATATGTGATCTAGCCATGACATGAGGCCCGTGGGTCGGCCAAAGACATAATTCATAAACCATAGGTTTCATGCATACTTGTAGATCATACATATAACTTGAAAATCATCAAATCATGATGGGTATTTGAATAAATTCAAATTCTGAAACATAAATCATGTTGGGCTTTTAAATATCAACAATGGAAATAGTAGATCATAAATTGATTCATCATGGGGCATGTATAATTAAGCTTAATTGTTTAGAAAATCAAAATCAATAATATCATAATCAATTTAAATCTCAAAAGACGATCAAAATCCATAGATTATGATAATATTTCAAAATCACAAAATTCTTAATTAAATCATTTGATTTTTATAAATAGATTAAAAACCCCCATGAGTTTTTGATAAATTTTAAGTAAAATAATAGAGTACGAGCATGGGTGTGGAAGAATTCACCCATTGATGACCTTACATACCAGGAAATATCAAATTCTAAATCTCGCTTGATGACCCAAGAAGAAATTGCAATGGATTGATGAATTCTTGGCTCACTCCCTAATTTCCACTACCTTGCATGCATGAAAGAATTGAGTGAAATCTGAACTTAACCCTTTTAAATTTCCCAATTCATAACCCAAAACATCGTACTTTAGGCCTTAGGATCTTAGAAATTTACATAAAAACCCTTACTAACTCGCATAAAAATAACTGTCAGGGGTCCCAACGAGTGACCTGAAGACTCGTTGCCAATCCTCACGATCCTTCACCTTTCCCATTAAGTACACTGTCTGAACTGGTCACTGGAACCTCTAACGGATGACATAACGATTCATTACTGGTGGCCACAAGTCATGGCCACCACTCATCATATTCACTGCCTCCGTAAAACCATTTTATTAAAATTCCTCCCGATGACTCACACCACGACTCGTTGCCTGACATGACGAGTCGTGGTCTCCTTCCATTAAGTACACTAGTCGATCCTCCCATTTTATTTTTCAACTTCACCCCACGGCTGACTTGATGACTTGTGGTGGCTGACCACGAGTCGTTCCCTTGCCCGTGGGGACCTTCAACCATCCTTTCACACAAGTCTCCCCATGAGTTACCTGACAACTCGTGGGGGTCTCCTCACGAGTCGTCCAATGACTCGTCCTGCTTCTGCAACCCAGATTTTCAATTTTTCCCCGTTTCAACTCCTGGGTACGATCTTTGAGTCCTAAGGGTATAACAATATCTCCCCCTTGGGAACATTCATTCTCGAATGTTAGAAATATGTAGAAAATTCAAAAACAAGCTATCACCATATATAAATACTGATCATTTAAGTTGAAAACTAACGGATTGACTACCTCCGAAAAGATCTTCATAACTGAATTGAATTCAGACATCACATACATTTACCATATCATAAAACAAACTTGTGCACATGAGCTGAACATGAAAACTGATTAGAGGTTTAAGGAAAAAACTGATACCTCAAACTGAAACTGAGCCGTTAGAAAACAAGTGTGGGTATCTAGACATCATATCCACTTCGGTTTCCCACGTAGCTCCTTCAACATGATGATTTCTCTATAATACTTTAACTAAAGCTACTTCTTTGTTCCTCAGCCTTCGAACCTGACAATCCAAGATTTCCACCAGAACTTCTTCATAGCTGAGGCTATGCCTTACACCAATGCTGTCCACCGGGACTATTAAAGCTGGATCTCCCAAACACTTTTTCAAAAGTGACATGTGAAACACAGGATGAGCTGAAGATAACTCCGAGGGCAAGTCCAACTCATACGCCACTTTACCAACTCTCCTCATAACCTGGTAGGGGCCAACATAGCGGGGACTGAGTTTCCCTTACTTCCAGAACCGCATGACTCCCTTCATGGGAGATACCTTTAGAAATACCCAATCTTCCACCTCAAACTCCAAATCTCTTCTCCTCACATCGGCATATGATTTATGACGACTCTTAGCAGTTTTCAACCGGTCCCTTATCAACTGAACCTTCACCATCACCCCGTGAACAAAATCTTGCCCTATCATAGCTGCCTCACCAACCTCAAACCATCCGATGGGAGATCTACACCTCCGCTCATAGAGGGCCTCGAACGGTGCCATTTGGATACTGGAGTAATAGCTATTATTATATGCAAACTCGATTAAGGGCAAATGATCATCCCAACTACCTTTAAATCCATAACACATGCCCTCAACTTATCCTCAAGAGTCTGGATTGTTAGCTCGGCTTGGCCATCCGTTTGTGGATGAAAGGCTGTGCTGAGCTTGACTTGATTCCCAAGTCCCTTTTGAAAAGATCGCCAGAACTGGGAGGTAAACTGAGTACCTCGGGATGAAATAATGGACAAGGGCACTCCATGAAGTCGAACCAACTCCCGAATATACAATTTGGCATAATCATCCACTGAATCCGTGGTTTTGATTGATAGAAAGTGTGTAGCTTGGTTAACCTGTCTACCACTACCCAAATGGAATCGTAGTGTCTTCAAGTACGAGGTATGCCTATAATGAAATCCATGTTAATCTCTTCCCACTTCCAGGTTGGAATGCTAATACCCTGAAGTACACTTCCCGGACTTTGATGCTCGACTTTCACTTGCTGACAGTTTGGACATTTGGCTACGATCTCAGCAATATCCTTCTTCATACCACCCCACTAATAGATTTCTTGCAAGTCTCGATACATCTTCGTGGATCCCATATGGATAGAATATCTGGTACCATGTGTCTCATGCAATATCTGAACTCTCAATTCATCAACGTCTGAGACACATAGGCGACCCTAGTATTGTAACACAACATCTCCCCCTTTGGAGAAGACCTCTACTTTAGGATTTTGAACGACCTCCTTTATATTTACCAAAATCAGTTTCTCATCTTTCCTCACCCTTACAACAATCACGAAGAATGGTTCTGATTCGTACGAAACTACCACCCCATTATCGATTGAGTCGACTACACGAACTCCTACAATTCCATTCAAGAATCCTAAGGTGCCCAACTCCCGAGTCTCCATCTCTTATGCCTAAGATCATGAAAAATACGCAGCACGCTCTAATTCATCCGACATTCATCCGAAATTCTCCGACCACAACCCAGATACGCATTCCAATCCTGAAACCCACTCTGGACCAGTTGGAACCACCAAGTTACCCATGTAAAGTTGCTTGACCCCGACTTTACCATGGTCACATTTAGCTTCCTCAAAACTTATAAATTCAACCTGAGGTTCAAATCACTCTCGAATCACCTCATAATCCCTAAAACCACCCAACTAAATCGTAACTCACCACCCAGAACCAACCAAACTCTCATAATCCAATTTCGAGCTTGACAACCTAGATTGTTGACTTTGGTCAACCCTCCAACTTCAAACCCTTCAAAAATTGAAAGTCTCATCCAATTTTCATTGAATCATCTCAGAACGAAGTCTTCCACTTCCGCAGTCATTAACAACAAAGTAATGATACATAAAGGTTCATCCTAGGAAAATGGATCGACAATCACAACATGACCATGTGGCTTGCTACACTTCCAGGCATGGTCAATAATTGGGCTTCCTTAGGTCCGGCATCTATGGTGGGGATAGGGAGTTATCTTGAACATACATGTCTTAACCAGCATTTCCATCATGGGGAACATCCTTAAGGTTTAGAGTAAGAGAATCATGAGCACGAATCATTTAGGAAGTCTAATCTTGGCATATACCCGATATAGCACCATCTCATGAGCCGATAGAACAAACTTTGGGGACTAAATTCATAGGGCTGAGTGTTCTATGAAACATGGGTTCACATAACTAGAGTCATGAAATAAAACTAAATGGTAATATTGAGATCGCAGACGGATGGGGTTTCCTTTCATCTTAGGGTTCTGAACGTAAGCGCGAGTCAAGCGTAGCATCAAGCGATACGTAAGGGAACATCTAAAGAAGAAAGGAGAGACTACCCTCGAATTATATCCATAGGACTTCCTTACTAATAACTCAAGACATGACTAGGCCCTCACTTACCATTTCCTCACCTCCCATGTGATAATCTCATCTTATAATTCTCAAAGGGAATTGTACCTCTTACAATAGTCCTCGAAACTAATAATCATGAAAAGTATGAGGAATAACTTATGACATACCTGAGACTACATCTTTGGTTGACCGCTACTCTCTCTTGATAACCTATGCTGCTGAGGTGGGTAATTTGTTGGAGCTGATGGAGGAGGATTCGGAGCACGACCTTTTCGACCATCTCGCTTGGCTGAAGTGCAATCCCTGTGTTTATGACCGAGTTGGCCACAATAAAAACAAATATCTGAACCTACCAAGCACTTCCCTCGGTGGTGATTTTCGCAACCCCTATAATTTTAGTAAGTAATCTCCCTCACCCAGGGCTTGTACCCCTGACCTTGGACTAGAGACTTCTGGCGGGTTTGAGAGTGACTCCCACTACTCGACCCTTGTTGGGATCTCTTAAGCTTTCTGGCCCTAGGCCTCTTGTTTCCCATCTTGTTCCATCTACACTCCCCATACACACCCGGGTCACCAACCACCGGCGAGCTCTCCTTCATGAATCCTTCAATCCCAGTAGTTGCTGCCTCCCCGATAGGGTTCACTGCTGCGATAGTCTGATGGTTAGGCTGGGTGATCATAGCTCACATCGATACTCTAAGAAAGGCTCCAAGCTCCGAATCAGTAACTTGTATGGAATCCATTGGAGCTGGTGGCACTAACTGACTCCCATTGTTGTTTTGAGAAGACATGATTTTGCACACGCGTATACCACGAGTTATAAGAATAGGGAGACTTTTCATCGCATAACATAGATCATGAAAGAAGGGAACATTTTCTAAATGTCTAGTAGCCTCTTCTTCAAAAGTGTGGTGCACTTCCCACCCATGAAAAAGACTCTACTTAACGCAATTCTCAGACTCCCTAGGACACTTCAAAACCTATGCCTCTGATACCAAGTTTGTCACGATCCAAACGTACACCCGGATTGTAGATATGGGACAAGGAGACCCAAGAGACCCCAAGTTGACCCATGACATGAGCATACATCTAATTCAATCACATGAGCGGGAGACTTAACATAAAGAACGTAATCATAACATAACATAAGGGAAAAACCAGTGCAAGACTTATACAATACGGCGGAATACAACGTGTAGTCTGATAAGCCTCTAAACATGAAAGACGAATTGACGGGACAACTCTCCAACTAATCCAACATCCAGAAACTGAAAGAACAACATAGAGTATGAACATACAACCCTCTAAACATGATGACTCACCAAGAGCACTGAGAGCGAATCTAAAACTATCTATGGGTGAGGATGAGCCAGAGAATTGGGACCTGTATTATGAAATGATACAACATAGAAAGTATGCGGTCAAAACGTAGAATGTACTGAGTATGAAAGGTAAGTAAAATGGACATTTAAAACATATATGAAATTCATAAATGATCATAAGAGTGGGACGTCATGCTCGTATCGTAAATCATAATAACATATCATATGGCTCAAGGTTTTCAAAATATTTGTGACATAACATAATCATAATCATAATAGAATAGATTTACTTAACATGACTTGAGCCCACATACATAATCATAACATGCATAAATCATGAGGAACAGTAGGAGATTCTCTTAACAGACATACCCCACATGAGCACACATGAAGCGAGACTTGTAACCCTAGTCGGGAGGGTGTTCATACCTTGCTAAGGGTAGAACCATGAAAGTGTGATATCACCGTGAAAAGGGCCATTTGGTCCAGGGACTAACATTAAAGGGGTCCCAACATACCTATGGTGGCACGTAGTTCATGAGATTCGGGGCTCAACCCTGAACCTACTCGGTGTTTAATACTACTCCCAAAATATATATAGTTCTTATAATAATACATACATGAGTTCATGGGCTAGTTAAACTAGGATAACCATAAAAATTCTTGAACATACGTGATCTAGCCATAACATGAGGCCCGTGGGTCAGCCAAAGACATAATTCATAAATCATAGGTTTTAATGCATACTTGTAGATCATACATATAACTTGAAAATCATCAAATCATGATGGGTATTTGAATAAATTCGTATGTCGAAACATAAATCACGTTGGGATTTTAAATATCAACAATGAAAATAGTAGATCATAAATCGAATTATCAGCATGCATAATTAAGCTTAATTGTTTAGAAAATTGAAATCAAAAATATTATAATCAATTATGATCAAAATCCATAGATTATTATAATATTTCAAAGTCACAAAACCCATAATTAAATCATTTGATTTTTATAAATAGATTACAAAACCCCATGATTTTTTGATAAATTTTAAGTAAAGACATAGCGTAGGAGCATGGGTTTGGAAGAATTCACCTATTGATGACCTTACATACCTGGGATTATCATATTCTAAATCTCACTTGATGACCCAAGAAGAAATTGCAATGGATTGATGAATTTTAGGCTTGATTCACTCCCTAACGTCCTCTACCTTGCATGCATGAAAGAATGGAGTGAAATATGAACTTAATTCCTTTAAATTTCCCTATTCATAACCCAAAAATGTTGTAGTTTAGGCCTTAGGATCTTAGGAATTTACGTTAAAGCCCTTACTAACTCACAGGAAAATAACTATTAGGGGTCCCAACGAGTTAACTGATGACTTATTTCCAGTCCTTACAATCCGTCACCTTGCCCGTTAAGTACACTGTCTGAACTGGTCACTGGAACCTCTAACGAGACATGACTATTCGTTACCAGTGGCCACGAGTCGTGGCCACCACTTTTCATGTTCACTGCCTCCTTAAAACTATTTTATTAAAATTACTCCCGATGACTCACACCACAACTCGTTGCCTGACATGACGAGTCATGGTCTCCTTCTCTTAAGTACACTAGTCGATCCTCCCATTTTATTTTTCAACTTCACCCCACGGCTGACTTGACAACTCGTGGTGGCTGACCACGAGTCTTTCCCTCGCCTGTGGGGACCTTCAACCATCCTTTCACACAAGTCTCCCTACGAGTCACCTGACGACTCATGGGATCTTCTCACCGGTCGTCCAATGACTCGTCCTATGCCTGCAACCCAGATTTTTAGTTTTTCCGCGTTTCAACTCCTGGGTCCGATCTTTGAGTCCTCGGGGTATAACACCTTTATACCCTGGAAAGGTATATTGGGTCTTATCGATGGGCGTATACATCGAACTCAAAGTTTAGCTCACATGATTAAGTGTCAGTTAATAGGGACTCCCACAGTTAGTTACAATCTTCAGTCTAGTCTCAGTTCTCAGATTTTCAAGATACGTGTATGACCCTAAAACTAGTTTTACTAGTCTTTACAGTACTTTTTTATTTTCAAGATATTTGCAGTATCTATGATTTCAGATAGGGTCTTTGCATGTCATTCTAGTGGTACATTTATATTCTACTAGCATGTTTATATTTTCAGCTGCCTATCTCTTATGCTTAGTACATTCAAAGTACTGACTGTGTACCTTCTATGCTATATTATTTTATGAGATAGGCTCAGGTAGCAAAATTCAGCATCGCAATTAGATCTTCTTTCGGTGACATCCAGCAGACTATCAGTGGTGAATCCTGAACTCTCGAGGACTGGAGTGATTTTCTTTATTTCAGACATCTTGTTTTAGTTACATACTTTAGATTTAGCTGAGGACTTATCCCAATAGCTCATTAGTTGTAGAGGCTTTCAGATAGAGTATTAGAATTTTAGCTTTTGACTCAGTATTTATCTAGCTTTATCAGTATTAAGTCCATTTCAATATTTACTTAATGTAATCTTTTATAAAGTCAGTTAGCTTCCACTCAGCTTTCTATCTAACTTAGAATATGTTAGTATTATGCTATGCCATGGATTAGTTTGGATCACTTGTAATTCTAGGCACTGTGTTGCGTCCAGGGTGTAGACTCGGGTCATGACAAACTTAGTATTAGAGCATCAAGTTTAGAATGGCCTAGGGTATCTAAAAGTCGCATCAAGTAGAGTCTTTTTCATGGGTGTGAAGCCCGAAACACTTATGAAGAAGAATCAGACATTTTAAAAAATTTCCCTTCTTTCATGATTCTTATCATGCGACAAACTGTGAAACTATAAGAATATCATTCTAACTCATTCTCTATAAATTTATAGACCATGTGTCCCAGAAGAGCTAATGATAGAAGGGACGAAAATGTAAACTACCAAGCCCTAGTAGCTCAGAGTTAGGGAGTGCGACATTCCAAAGACAGCCTTCAGAACTCGGTATAATCACTATGAATTTGTTATTATGTATTTTGAACTAACGAATTCTTCTTTAGCTTTTATGGACTTGATGAAAAAGGTGTTCAAACAGTTCTTGGACATGTTCATCATCGTCTTCATAGATGACATCCTAGTCTATTCCCAAAATACGGATGAGCATGCGACCGTTTGATGATAGTTTTGCAGGCTCTCAGGGACCGCCAATTATTCTCTATGTTTAGCAAGTGTGAATTATGCTTGAAATCAGTGATGTTCCTTGGTCATATCATCTCTAGTGAAGGTATTCAGATGGATCCTCAAAATATTGAAGTAGTTAAGAACTGGCCAAGACAAACTTCTCTGTCAGACATTTGGAGTTTCTTGGGCCTAGCTGGTTATTATAGGCAGTTTATAGAAGGATTCTCCTCTATTGACTCTCCTATGACCATGATGACTGAGAAGAAAGTCAATTTCCAGTGGTTCGTTGCTTGTGAGAAGAGTTTTACAGGAGTTGCAGACTCGACTGACTACTACCCCAGTTTTGACTCTATCAGAAGGTTTAGATGGGTTTGTGATTTATTGCAACGCCAACAAAAGTGACCTTGGTTGCGTACTAATGCAACATGGCAAGGTTGTAGCCTATGCTTCTACACAACTCAAATCTCATGAGAAGAAATACCCGACTCATGATCTTGAGCTAGCCGTGGTAGTATTTGCCTTAAAGATTTGGAGGCACTACCTTTATGGCGTTCATGTTGATGTGTTCACTGACCATAAAAGCCTGCAGTATGTGTTCATTAAGAAGTATTTGAATCTTCATCAGAGGAGATGGTTGGAGTTGTTGAAAGACTACGAGATGAGTGTCTTGTACCACCCAGATAAAGCCAATGTAGTGGCTGATGCCCTCACTAGACTATCGATGGACAGTGTTGCTCATATTGAGGATGACAAGAAAGAATTGGTTAGAGATGTTCACAAGCTGGCTTGGTTAGGAGTTTGTTTGGTTGATAAAGTGGAAGGTGGACTTGTAGTCCAAAATTGTTCAGAGTCTTCTCTTGTAGTGGAGGTAAAAGAAAGGCAAGATGAAAATCCAATATTGCTTAAATTAAAGGAAGCGGTCCTCAAGAAAGAGGTGAAGCATTCTCCAAAGGAGGAGATGGTGTACTTCATTATCAGGGAAAATTGTGTGTTCCAGATGTAGATGATTTGAGCTGCGGATACTAACAGAAACCCACAACTCTTGGTATTCAATTCATCCAGGTTCCATCAAGATGTATCGTGATCTATGATAAGTCTATTGGTGGAATGGTATGAAGAAGGACATTGCAGAATTTGTGACTACGTGTCTGAATTGCCAACAGGTGAAAGTTGAACACCAGAGACCTGGAGGTATGACTTAAGATGTCAGCATTCCTACTTGAAAGTGGGAAGAGATAAACATGAACTTCGTTATAGGCCTGCCTCGTACCTATATATATAATTCTATATAGGTGATTGTAGACTAGATGACTAATCCCACACATTTCCTTTCAGTTAAAACTACAAATTTCATAGAGGATTATACTAGACTATACATCCGAGAGTTGATTAGGTTTGCATGGGGTCCCTTTTTCCATCATTTAGGATATAGGCACTCAGTTCACCTCAAACTTATGGAAGTCATTCCAGAAGGCACTTGGCACTCAGGTTAACCTCAACACAACTTTCTATCTGCAAGCAGATGGCCCGGTCGAGCGGACCATTTAGACCCTATAGGATATGTTGAGGGATTGCATGATCAATTTAAAGGGTAGTTGGGATGATCTCATGCCTCTCATCGAGTTTGCATATAATAATAGTTCCAAGGTTATTTGTCTAATAGAAAGCGTTCTCCTGTAGCCATTGAAGTTTGTATATAAAAAACGAACGATCTCTTCCTCATATTCATATGTGTGTTTGGTGATTTGTGTCTTGGGTCATCGATTTATCACTCCAGCATTCAGATGGCCCTATTTGAGGCACTTTATGGTAGGAGGTATAGGTCTCCTATAGGGTGGTTTGAGATTGGTGAAGCTAACTTGATAGGACCAGATTCAGTTCATGAGGCTATGAAGAAAGTTTAGCTTATTAGAGAAAGGTTGAAAACAACCCAGAGTCATCAAAAATCATATGCGGATGTTAGGAGGAGACATCTTGATTCAGTGTTGATGTTGGGTGTACCTAAAAATTTCACCTATGAAAGGGATGAAGGGGTTTAGGAATAAATAAAAACTCAGTCCCTGCTATGTTTGTCCTTATAGGATTCTGAGGTGCATTGGAAATGTGGCTTATGAGTTGAACTTGCTTGCGGAGTTAGCATCGGTGTATCTAGTCTTTCATGTATCTCTGTTGAAGAAGTGCATCTATAATCCAACCTCAGTTGTGCCTTTAAAGGGTGTTGTCATAAAGGGTAGTCTCTCTTACAAAGAGGTTCCTATTGAGATTCTTGACCGCCAGGTTTGTAAGTTGGGGAATAAAGAGATCACTTCAGTGAAAGTTCTTTGGAGGAATAATCTTGTAGATGGTGCTACGTGGGAAGCTAAAACAGATATGATGGCTAAGTACCCTCACCTTTTCCCTTCCAGCTCAGCTTTAGAATCAAGTACTAGTTTCTTCCTTTGTACTCTACTCAGTCTTATGTTAGTTTCATGCCTTTCAGTTCTATTTATGTATTAGTATGCATCCTTGTTGCATTAAATCTAGTTCAATATATGCATTTTAGTTTCGTGTCAATCACTCTATTAGTATTTAGTATAGAGCTATTAGTATTGGGATTACAACTCTTTCCCTATCCTTCTAGCTTAGTTGGTCTTCATTCGAGGATGAATGTTCCTAAGAGGGAGATAATGTAACACCCCAAAAGTCCCTAAGGTTAGACCCTAGACTTAGAGTGGACCAGCAAAAATCCTGCGTTTTTTTCCTCAGGATGACTCGTCAAATAAGTTGTTGTCAGAACCAATGACTCTTTAAGTCAACTGTTGTCAACCCCTGCCTTTTCTTCCTCCAGAATTAATGAGCCATAGAACGATCCGTTAGAGGAAGTAACAATTCATTAAGTCCCCCGTTCTGACTATAATGCCCCAAAAACTCAAAGACCAGATCTGGGACTTAAAAAAAAGAAAATTGGAAAATTTGGCACCAATCATAGAATGGGTCGTTAGGTGACCCGTTGGAGGTGCCCACGAGTCGTGAGGTGACTCGTGGCGAGGCCAGGAGAGGAAGTTTAAGATTTGGGAAAAGGATACCCCACGGACAACCCAACAAGTCATGGTCAGTCCCCACGATTCTTTAGGTCATTCGTGGGAAGTGGAAAATGGAAGTATAGAGAGCTGGTGGTAGGGCACTTGATGAAAGGACCCCGTGATTCGTGGTCAGTCACCACGAGTCATGAGGTGAGTCGTGATCAGCTTGGGGAGACTTTTCTTAGAATGAGGCAGTGTACCTAACGAGTGGTGACCACGACTCGTGGTAACCATCAATGAGTCATGGAGTCATTCATTACCAGCCCCAGACGACTGATAGACAATGCACTTAACGGGCGATACCACGAGTCGTGGTCTAGGGTAATGGGTCATTGTGTCCCTCGTTAGGACCATTTGACAGTTTTTTCCTATGATTTTCTAAGGGTTATTTAGTAATTTCCTACCCTCCCAAACTTTAAACTACGTTGTTTTAAAAGTAATTTCACACCTATTAGTGGGAATGAAGGACCTCTCCCCTCATTCCCACTTACATTCTCAGAAAACATCGAAGAGTTCTCTCAAGAACTTTCAGAGTAAGGTCCAGGGTTCTTCATGCATCTCAGAAATTCAAGTTTCCTCCTCAAGGAAATTCTTAGCCAGGTATGTGGGAATTCAACAAGGAGATTGTTCCCCCTTGTGTTCCCCAGACACTCTCTCTCTATTCACTATCAGTTCTAGCCCGGAATTTATGAATGTGAAGATATTGTTATCATACTTTGATTAATTCATGTGGAATCTTATTCTATGTTTATTGTAGATGTTTTTCACCAGTTTGTGACCAAAATGATGCCTATTTCAGTGAAGTAGAATTTTAACCCTAGCTTTTGAAGCAGAAACTAGAATCCTACATATGTACTGAATTATTGAATTATGCTTGAATCTTTCAAAGTTAGGGAATTCCTATAGTATTTGTATTATTGGAAAACTCAGTCAAAGGTATGATTGGTCAGTCTCATCCAGAAATTTATACTCAATATTACTCAGGAATATCAGTCTAGTCTCAATCAAATTTTTGGCAATCTACGGGTTGACTAGAATAATGTCAGCTGGTCAGTTTGACTACAGAAATTCCCTAGGTGTCAGTATCACAACCCAATTATCAAAATTAGATCCCGAATTTAGTATATTGGTTCATGAGGTAGTCATGACACTTAGACAGTTAGCTCTGACTAGCCCTAGAACCTCAGTCAGATTACAATTTTTTCTTAGACGGTTACGACGTTTCTAGATAAGCAGCTCTGACCAGTCTAGAACCCAGTTTCAGGATATGGTTCGATAAGACTCTCAGGGTACCTTCAGTTATATATATATCCCTAACTAGTATTGGACCCCAGTTTTGATCTATCAGCTTGGTATTCAATTTAGGTATTCCAGTAGGAGTAGGACATAGCATCGAGCGGATTGGGGTTCCAGCACACCCAGGTTTTCAGAACTATGTTGCCAACGCATGTTACAATATTTATTGGCCTGATTGGCTCCAGACTTTTATGATCACCCAGTTCATGCCTCTATACCCTGGCAAGCTATATTTGGTCCTACTGATGGGGTGTATACATCGGATTCCACATCTAGCTCACGTGGTTATATATTGGTTACAAACTCTTCCACTAGTCAATCCAGTCCAGTATCAAAAAAAGCGGTTTAGTTCAGTTTCAGCTCTATCAGTTTAGATTAGTTCAGTACAGTATCTCAGACTCAGAACTTTCAGACTTAGGGCATGTCTTTGACCACTAAACAGGGTAATCTTGACCATCTCAGTTGCTTCAGTTGTTTCAGTTCAGTATATTAGTTCGTCATTGCATGCCATTTTAGTTTAGTCATTTTATATCCAGCATTATGTTTTCTCTCACTTACTCAGTACATTCAAAGTACTGACACATACTTTTATGCTGTATCGATTCATGATATAGCCGCAGGTTCTCAGACTCAGCGTTATTAGTCGTTGCAGTTCAGATCTCTCTTCCAGCAGCGGAAGTGTGAGTCCTCATCTTTTGAGGACGTTATTTCATTTATTTCAGTTCCCTTTATTATTTTCAATTAGACTTAGAGTTTGCTGGGGGCTTGTCCCAGCAACTCCTCAGTTAGATGGCTTTCAGACACAGACGTGGTTTTCAGTCTATCAGTATTTGTTTAGATATTTTAAACTTTATGATTGTGACTTATTTACATGAATGTTTTATGTTATTATTTCAAAGCTTCCGCTATGCATGTTTTACTCAAAATACCAGTGTATGATAGTGCAGGGGTTGACTTGTGGTTCCAAGTACTGTATACTGTCCAAGGTGTAGACTCAAGGCGTAATACTGACTGATATCGGAAAGTGTTTAGAATTATTCTAGTGGCAACAACGGGATGTGACGAACCATCATGTCACCTAATGAACTGTCCCGTCTTCCCGTTTGAAGAAGTTCAAAACCTGGAAATTTTAGCCCAGAACCAATGACTTATCCCAATGAGTAGTGGATACCACCAACGACTCATTGTGTGACCCATTGGGACTGGTCGAGTGATATAGGGAAAATTTATGCATTTATTAGTTATATCTTTCCCGTACTTAGCTATATTTTGAAAATAAATCATGTGTGTTTTCTTGTGTTTCATTTAATTTTTGTGAAAAAGAGCTAACACACATAATTAGATCTTTACAGGCATAAAAGTAATGGATTTGGACTTGCTTATTTCTTTTGGAGTAAAGACAGGAAACTCAAATTGAGCAAGGAGAGATTAAAGCAAGTTAGTACCGCACCGCATGTCAAGGCAAAGGCTTGCTCGTTGCACAGGCCGAAACAGCATGACGTGGGGCCATTTTGGCTCTATCAGAGGTGCGGCGCACAGGGCAGGTTGTGCGGTCAAAAGTCCGATCCAGTTCGACAAGGAATAGAATCTACAAAACCAAATTCCAATCCAAATAGGAACAATGAAAGCTTAATCTACTACTATAAATACCTTTTCTTAATATTCTTAAGGTGTGGAACATTGTGGAGTTTAGTGTTAAGTTTGCACAATTCATACTTTATGAATTTGTGTAATTATTTAGTCGAATAGTTGTTAGAGAATTCATTAAATTCTTGTGATTCAATTTAGCTTTGGAGATTTGTTAAACAATTTAATACTATAATAAGCATTTCATTATGATTTATTCTACATATTATGTTCTTGTTTTCATAAACATGAGCGGCTAAATCTCTTAAGCTAGGGTTGTGGGAACCATGATAGATTAATGAAAGTAGACAAAATAAAATAATGATTTACGAACGGTGAATTAAGGATTAGTATTCTCTTCATTTTAATATTTATTTGCCTGTATCTTCAACTTGCCCGACCAAAGAGGTTGAAGTTAGGAAAATAGAATAATAGTGGTAATTTGAGGCTATCAACCCTCATCTAATTATCTTGAGCTCAAACCGAGGATAGTTAATCCAAGACTGAAATTCATCTATGTAGGTCGAGAGACGTTAGATGAACTTAATCATCAGTCTTACACAAAATTCACCATGATAGATCACTAATAAAATAAACCTACTACTTTATGAAATCATGGAGAAAACAATTCTAGTTTTGTCTCATTAATGTGATAACAACTCAATCATTCTTAGAATTACTTTTTCTTTTTATTTGCAGCCCTTTCCGAAATATTGACTACAGGTTAATTTAATCATTGCTAACGTATTATTTCTTGCCTGTTCCATGTGGGATCGACCCCAATCTAGTGGGTTACTATATTTGACAGTGACAACTTTATACTTCATTGCGAGGTGTAATTTGGACGTGATCAAATTTTAGTGGCTTTGCCAGGGAATACGATGTTGAAATAGTTAATTGGTATTTAAATTTGGCTTGCAGTCTTTATATCGTGATTTACATTCTTTTTTTTTTATCGTAGGTTAGCATGGCAAACCCCTACGGAACAGATTAATCTCCCACCAGAGGAGATGAATGAGGCGCAAAGAGCCGAAGTTGTGCACCTGGCAGAGGAAGCCTGACTAGCTAAAGTAGCTAGGAGAGATAAGGCTGCGAATTTTGCTACCACTTTGGCAGAAAGGAACTGACAAAACCCCTCTTTTCATCATGATACAATGCTGTACAAAATGTGCTCTTCAAGGAGAAGTTTGAGCAAGAGGAACTTGGTAATACGGGAGCTATTGTTCCAACCCCACTGCCAGCGAATGATAAGTTCGGTTGTGACTAGTACAATGATACAATTGATGAGCATGAAAGGGTTTTTTAATGGTTTGTCTGGTGAAGATCCAAACCAACCTTTGATAAATTTCACTAGAATCTGCAATGGCTACAAACTGCCCGGGGTTTGTCAAGAGGCTATTAGATTCCGATTATTTCCATTCTCACTAGCAGGGGAAGCTACTTTGTGGCTGAATAAGATTCCAGACGAAGTTCTTCTGAAAATATTCTACAGGTCACTCAGCTCTACAAACAAGTTAATTGCTAACAACATGGTAGAGAATTCAATCATGGCGCACACATTCAAGGAGGCCAGTGAGATAATAGACAAGTTTTCAAATACCAACAGGGCTTGGTACAACATTGAGTCTAAGAATGCAATTGTAAACCACTCAAAGGGAGTGCCAGTAGAATTACAAAGGAGAGAGATGGAAAGTAATCAAGACATGACATAGATAAAAACTCAGATCGAGCTAATGACCAAGCACTTGACCACTATGAATGCACATAAGGTACAAATGTTAACATGCAAAGAGAGACATATAAGTATGATAGCTATTACCCCGATCATGAAGAAAAGGCTTACTTTGCTGATTATCACATGGAAGATTTCCAAGCTTGTACCCCAGTGTCTAATTCAGGCACCTGGCAGCACAATCACGGGAATCAAGGTCGGAACCATTACAACTATGAAAATTTAGGCTATAGTGGCAGAGAGCAAGGCAATCGGAGAAATAGGGGACCATTACCAAGTGACTCTAGAGATGCCAAGATAGAAGCCATACTTAGCCAGGTCCTCAAAAAACTTGAGTCCACAGAATTGGGTGTAAACAAAATGCATGAAGAGCTTTATAGTACGGGTAAAAGGGTTGAATCGCATTCTTTCTCAATCAAGTAGTTGGAGAAGTAGGTGGGGCAAATCTCGAAAGCACTAAATCAGAGGAAAAAGGGAACTTTTCCTAGTGACACCATCCCCAACCCTAGGAATAAGGGTCATCACTTATGACCATGAGAAGAACAGGTATTTTGATGAAGTTTGAGTAATCAAGATACATGCATGGTGCCACGACGTTAAATCAAGCTCTACTTGGGAGGCAACCCAAGGTAATTTAATTTTTGATATTTTTTAGGGTTGATGTGTTTGTTCAAGTGTGCAAGAATTAAATCTTAAACCACAATTTTCAAGCATGAATGTGGGAAACGAGGTGCGGAAAAAGTCGGCCCTACAACACAAAAAGAGGTGCAACGCACAGGACGACCAACGTAGGGCCTGGCGCAATGTGCAACACTATCCACACAAGAGCTGGTGTGACGCACAACAATACCGGCACAGGAAGGGACGCGACACACATGGGTATTTTGGGGAAAAAAGTTTCGGTCAAAACTAGTCAAACCCAAAAAAGTGGGTTCTTTAAAAGTGCAAAGCCTAATTTTTTTCTCCCATTTCTCCTCAAAAGGTGCACCGCACACCCTATATTCTCTCAAAAGTTTATCCAAAAACTTCATCTTTCTCACAAATTCTTCCAAACTTCTTCACCTAAATCATAAAGTCATCATTTTTTTTTGAAATTTCACCAACAATTGCTCTAAAAGCTAGCAAGGGGAAGGGTGTGGCTTCTTCAAGCCTTAGAAAAAAGAGGTTTAGAGTGGGTCAGGAAGTAAACAATGAGGATGCAAGCATGCCCCCACAAAGGCGTTATGGCCTCCGTTAGGTCACGAAGCAAGAAGGTAAGAAGTGGTTTAAAGAGAATAAGGAGTCAAAATATTCACATGAATTATTTATTGATAGAGATAGCTTGGCATCCGAATTTCCTTATATTATTGATAGATTGCATATTCTTGGGTTCGAATTTGTGTTTAATGATCTAGGTGAATGTAGTTTGAATATCATGAGGGAATTTTTTGCGAATTAGGATCCTAAGGAGAGATCAAACCAAGTTAAAATTAGAGGGCATATTGTGAATTTTTCGCTCGTTGTTTTAAATAGATTACTTGGTTCACCTAGCATTTCCCCACAGTCATTCAAGGACCTTATTTTGAGACCCTCCTATAGAGAAATGACATACTCTCAGTGGCCCAAATTTGGTCCAAGGTAGGCCTGCCACCAATGATACGGGTATCATGTGTATTCCGTTATGCACATAAGGGTACGGAAGCTAGAATTTGGTTAAAAATTATTTGTCTTTGTTTGGTGCCTGGGAAGCATGTGACTCATGTTATTAGGGAGAGGGTGTGTCTTGTATTTGTTTTGATGACTGGGAGGCCAGTTAATGTTAGTATAATAATTAAGGATATGTTGAGAAGGGCAAGGGTGAAGAAAGGGGAAAGATTTAGTTTTGGGGGTCTATTGATCCGATTTCTAAGGGAGAACGAACCTCGGACTGATCTTACCTCTCTTACCGAATCTCATCACCCCTTTCATCGAAGATACTTTCAGAAATACCCAATCATTCACATCAAATTCCTTGTCTCTGCACCGCACATCAGCATATGATTTCTGGCGGCTCTGTGCAGTCAGTAGGCGTTCTCTGATATGCTTTACCTTCTCCTCTGACTGTTGAATAACATCTGGCCCAATCAGCGCTGACTCTCCCACTTCAAACTAGCCAACTGGCGATCTGCACTTTCTCCCATACAATGCCTCAAAGGGCGCCATCTGGATAGCT